>CAIGRN010112108.1:0-13866 GCA_903798345.1 Fraxinus anomala | reverse complement strand
GTTAAAAAAAAAAAAAAAAAAAAAGGCTTTTGTAGAATAGAAGATGGCGAAAGCAAGTAGTTCAAGTAGGAGCTTACAACAGCCATTTGTTCCGATTCTTTTTTGGGTAAAATTATGATTTTTGGTGTGTGAAGATGAAGACTTCATTTCTTGCAGTGGGTCTATGGGATATGGTAAAAATGGCTTTGAAGAACCTGAAAATGAAGAAAAACTGTTTGATGCCAAGAATAAGGAGCTTAAAGAATCTAGATAAAGAGATGAAAATGCTCTTTTAATGATACATATAACAGTGGTTGATTCTATTTATCCTAGAATAATGATGGCAAATAAAGCCAATAAAGCTTTGGAGATCCTAAGAAAATAGAGATTTGAAGGTAAGAGCCATTAAACTCCAATCTCTTAGAAGGGAATTAAAGATGAAAAGATAATGAATGTGTCCAAGAATTTTCCGATAGATTAAATGAACTTGTAAATCAAATTAAGTCATATGGTTAGAAGGTTTCAAATGCAAAAACAGTGAAAAAAATTCAGATTAATTTGCCCAAAAAAATCGATGCATCTATGGTTATGATTTAAGAAGCGAAAGATTTAGAGATGTTGGAAGTTGAAGCAGTGATTTGAAATTATTTGAGCAAAGATTAAATCGACGTTCTAAAATTTTAATTGAGAGTGAGTTTCAATCTATACTCAATGTTGGTCCAAAAATGTTGAAACACGACAATATGGTGTTGAATCAATGAATAGAGATGGAAGAAGTAGTAGAGAGGAAGAGGAAGGAGGTCGAGGTAGAAGCAACTTTTAAAGGAAATTTAATGAAAGAGATTCATCATAAAAAGTATAAAATCTGCAAGAAAAGTAACCATGATGAAAATGATTGTTGGTTCAAAGGAAAGCCACAAATGCAACAATTGAAAGAGGTTTGGACATTTGAAAAGGGATTGTAGAGCAAAGAACACTCAACAAGCTAATCGTGTAGTCGAGAAGAAGAATGAATCAAACTTATTTTATGCCTCTTTGAATGCATGAGGACCAACAAATGCCTCTTTTAACTCGATTTTTATTGATATGGAGAATTCAAATTTAAAAGTGAGATTGGAAAATGTGATTTAGTATGTATATATATGTGTGTAAGGAAAATGAGCAGTTGGAGTTGAAACATGAAAATGTTCATGACTTATTCGAGTAGTCATGCATGTGCCAATTTGGATAAAAATTTACGACAATGTTGGCTAGCTTCTAGAGAACAGTTATTCCATATATTTTGATTGACAAAGGTTTTCGAATGGTGGCTAATGACTCATGGTTATTGTACAAAAGACTTGGTCACTTGAGGAAAAATCTGAAATTACTACAGTAGAAAAAAAAAATGGTGCAGGGGCTCCCAAAAACTAAGGAAAAATCTGAAATTTGTGACAAATGTGCACTTGGAAAGCATCATCGACAACAGCTTCTCAAAAGAGTAGCTTGGAGGACAAAAGGGCGACTTGAATTGATACATACGGGTGTCTATGTACTACACCCTCTCACTCCTGAAATAGGTACTACATTCTCTTTATTGATGAGTTGGGTGTATTTTTGGGCTGAAACAATTAATACATCTGTTTATTTAATAATCCAACAAAAGGTTGTGTGGAACAAAACACCAATAGAAGTTTGGAATGGATGAAAATTGTTGGTGAAGCATTTGAAAGTGTTCAGGTGCATTTGCTAGCTTAAGTGCCAATGAAGAAAATTTAAGTCAACCAAGCTCATCAACATCATCACCAACAAGCCCATCAAGTCCCTCTAGTTCTAGTTCATCACCAAGCTCAATTACAAGAGAAATGCGGATTTGAATGATATTTGTGAAAGATGCAACTTTTATATGGTTGAACCCGAAAATATTGAAGAAGCAATGAAGAAACCAATTGAGGAAGAGATAGAGGTCATAGAGAAAAACAAATTTTGGGAGGTAGTTTGAAGGAGAAAAAGGAAAGACGTGATTGATGTAAAATGGGTTTACAAGGTGAAACATAATTTGGACGGATCATTCAAGAGAAATAAAGAAAATAAGTTTTGAAAGGGTATGCACAGTAGCTCAGGATCGACTATGATCTGGTTGCTCGCCTGACACCATAAGAGCACTCATAGCTTTTGTAGCCCAAAAATGTTGGTTATTGCACTAACTTGATATTAAATCGATTTTCTTAAATGGAGAACTAAAAGAAGAGATATACATTGCACAACCTCAAGATTTTGTTGCAAACGAAGAGGACAAAGTGTAAAAGTTGAAAAAAGCCTTGTACGAGCTCAAACAAGCACTGAGGGCTTGGTATAGTCAAATTGATAGCTATTTTCAGGAACATAGATTTCTCAAAAGAAAAGTGAGCCAACCTTGTACGTGACATATCGATGTAACACCGCTATACTTTTGCATTATATGTTGATGATTTGGTCTTTATCGAAAACAATGCAAAAATGATTGAAGAATTTAAAATTGGCATGATGAAAAGATATGATTAACTACATCATTTTCTTGGCATGGAAAATACAAAGATGGAAATGGAGTGTTTATTTCTCAAATGAATTATGCCAAAAAAATTTAGGTGTAAAATTGTTGAAAATCCACATGTTTGTAATGAGATTGATGAAGGGTGATGGAGAAAAGAAAGCGGATGAAACTCTTTATAGAAGCTTGAGTGGAAACGTGCTTTATCTTATTGGTACAAGACCGGATGTCATCATATATGAAGCAAGCTTACTTTCAAGGTTCATGAATAGTCCAAACCATAAATACTTTGGTGTGGGGAAAAAGAGTTTTGTGATATATAATGAGGATAATAAATTTTGGGATCAGATTTGGGAAGAATTTGGAATTGAAGTTAAGATTGGCTTTTGATCGTGTTGCGGAGATCGTATTGATAATATGAAGAGCACCTCTGGTAATACATTTTCCCTTGGTTCGGAAGTATTTTTGTAGCTATCCAAGAAGCATTAGTTAGTTGCTCAATCCTTAGCTGAAGCCGAATATATTGCAGCCTCAATTGCAACCTCACAAGTCACTTGGCTAATAAAAATTTTAGAAGACAATTGGAGAGAAACGAGGAGAGGCCACACCACTATTTTGTGACTACAAATCCATTATTGCTTTTTCAAAAATTCCATGTTTTAGTAGACAAGACACATTCCATGGAGAAGTTGAACTCAACTATTGTAAGCCTAAAGAGAAAATTGTTGATATCTTGACAAAGGTACTTCCAACATCAATATTTCAACAATTAAGAGCACTCAGAGTCCAAGAAAAACGCATTAAGTGGGATAATGTTGATGTGTAATGTGTTTTTTAGTTGCAAAGTCAAATAAGTTAAACAATTGATGGATAAAATGTAATTTTGTATTGTGTTAAAAGTTCCTTTATGTAGCAAGAGTCAAAAAAAAAAAAAAAAAAAAAAAAATGCTTAGAAAGTTCCAAAACTCTCCCTTCTCCTTTCCCCTGTACTTATTTCCTTTACTGCTTAATATAAATCTGCTGCATTATTTCTTCATTTTACATTAGATTTTGGGACCTCAATGCTAAAACTACAGCCAACAAGATTACAACAATAACTATGATTTATTACAATAAATGTTACTATTGTTTGTTATATATTAACCTGATCAATCAATAACTACAAATGCTAAGAAACCTTTTTTAGGTGAGTGCATCGTCAGTTGCTATTTGTGATTACAAACGAAGTTCCATCAAACATTAAAAAAATAAGAGATGCCACACGTAATAGGTTTAGCACTGATGCACTTGCAATTAATAAGAAGTTGAAGTTTAACAGCTATGACTGTCGTTCCGTATTTCATACAAAGTCGTTTTTGTTTCAACATACAATCATAAAGTGGTGATCAGGCTACATGACTCCTAAAGATATGACTTCAATTCTTGTCTTGCCTCCGGATAAAGAAAGTCGGGAAAGGCGTCAACAAACAAGATTTAGACGACAGGATAGCAAAGAGAAGTAACTGTATAGATGATATGATAACAATCAAAGATCTTGCGAGGCTACAATTCCACTGAAACAAGAGCAATGCAAGAAAACGAAGTTACATGAATTGTAATCTGGAATGAGCAAGACACCAATTTTAAAGATGGGCGTGAAAGAAGAACCAACCTTAGTGCATCCGATTCAAGCTAAAGAAGAGGAAGTTCAGTTTGAAAGCCATGCTCACACAAGGCTTTAAATTCTTTGTCCATGTAACAACCAAAAATTCAAAATTCGAGAATAAATAAATGTACTATGCAAATGCAAGCCCTAAGCCGTGCACACGCATGGTAAAAACTTTGGCAGTCGTATTTTTTTTATAACCTATTTGTTTAATTTTATATACTTATTTTTCAAGTAAATAAGAGTTAAAATTATGTTCACCCATAGAAAGCGTATTCATTATATAAGCAACACACTATGTGATTTGAGAAATTGATTATAAAGTGGGAATACACTTTCAATCTTGTTCTTTATTGAACTATCAAGAACTTATCAAAGATTTCCAATCTTTGTGGTGTTCAGGTACTTGATTCAAGAAATCATTGGGTCAAGGTTCTTCATCTGATTTTAGTTTTCTTGGAGTTCATATCAAGTCTTTTGTGGATTCCAAGGTAAATCCTACAAAGTGGTTTACATCAATTGGTATCAGAACTTTGACTTTAAAATCAGGTTTTGTTTTTATCTTCCTTTTTATATTCCAATTCTAATTTCTTTTCTTGTCCATTTCGTTGAGTTTTCATTCCATTCTTAAAGTCATTCGCATAAAAAACCACACCTAGCATATTCAGGAATTGACTAGTGCACCAACTCAAGTATCCTTTTCTTGAAATTTTTGTTGTGTTATTTTCCAAGAAACTCCATCTCTACTATTGTTTGATACATCATCATTGGAAATCGATCTTATTGTGAAAAAGGCACAAACCAATTTCAAAAAATCTTTTCTTGAAGTTGTTTAAGTGTTTCCGTTCTTCTTGTGATCTTTCCTTCTTTAGTCATTTCTTGAGTTTTATTATCTTTCTTCTGTCTTGAATTTTTACGGATTTGAACTTTGAAAAGGCTGAATTCTTTATTGAGTTTAGTTAGTTCCTTAAATAACTTGTAAGGGCATACAGAAAAAAATACAAGAATGGTGATCTTATTATTGCAAAAAAAATAAGTATGTGTTTGACACCCATTTTGCAGAAGAATTTGATTTGGAATAGTAATTGATGGAGAATGTGTAGTTAAAAAGTAAGGAAAATTTTTGGGTTTATTTGTAATATTATTTTATTGATAGAATGTGTGGTTAAAATGAAGAGAAAAAAATGAGAAAGAGAATGAGAAAAAATGGATGTCAAATAAGGGCTAAATACAGAGTGAAACACTAGAGTGTAAACACATGTTTACTTTTCCTAGTTATTAAAAATGAGTCACAACGAAGATTCAACATCTAGGGAGGAGAACAACCAATTCTTTATGTTAAAAACAATGCAACAATAATTTAAGAGGATGAATGTTACGTTTGTAGAAATTAGGGATTGAATGGATAGGCAAGATATGGTGATTGCAAACGTATAAAGGGGACAACCAAAAAGAGTTCCTAATACTAGGTGACAAGATAGGGAAATCACTAGTGCCGAACTTGATTATGAGAATAAAGTGGAAAGTGAGAATGAGAATGACCAAATATCGATGGCTAAAGTGAGTAGGCTAAGGAATGGAGGAGATAGGCATGAAAGGGGCCCTCGAAGGGACCTTAGAGGTCAAGATGGAGATAGAGTTGATCAAAATGTATGTAGAAATGATCTTAAAAGTTTAACTGGAGTTGGAGAAGAAGTTGGAATTGGCAATGAAGATATAAAGACGAAGCTGGCAGTGATTTGGATAGTATTTGATTGCTATAAATATTCTAAGGAGAAAATGTGAAGTTTGCAGTGAATGAATTCACTGATTATATATATAGTGGGATCAATTGGTGATAAATAGGAGGAGAAATCATAAGAGACCTATAGAAACCTCGGTTTGAACCTAATCATGACTTAGAGACCTTTATAAAAATTATAAAGCTTACTCAAGGTTCAAGGAGTATAGAGAATTATCACAAGGAGATGAAGGTGGCTATGATTAGGGCTAATGATGAGGAGGATGTGGAGGCCACAATGGACAACTTGGATTTAATATGGATATAGCCAATGTAGTTGAGTTACAGCATTATGTGAAGTTAGAGGATATGGTGCTCATGGATATGAGGACGGAGAGACAACTGAAAATAGTAGTAGTAGTAAAGTATTCTTTGGGGTCTAATCCTCCTTGGAGATCGAATTGGGGTAATAAAATAGTGGTGATGGAGCTGTTTCTAATAGTAAGACCAAACTACCTTGGGGAAAAGAAAAGGTAGCTAGCAAAAATAAATCCGTCAGATTCTCAACCTTCTAGGAGAATACATATATCAAATGATTTAAATGCATGGGTTCAGGTATATTACGCCACAATGCCCAAATAAAAGGATAATGATTATGCATGACAATAAGAAAGTTGTGACTGAGGATGAGAGTGATAGTGATGGGATGCCTAAACTAGATGATGCTAGTGATGGTGATGGGGATTTGGTACCCTATAGAATGTGAGTCTCTTGTTGCAAGGCATACTTTAGTGTACAAATTAAGGTAGATGATATGGAGCAGTAGGGAAAGTGTATATTTCATACCAGATGATATGTTAACAACATGTGTAGTATGATTATAGATGGAGGGAGTTGTACCAATGTAGTTAGTACCACCCTTGTAGAGAAGTTGTGTTGTCTGTGCTAAAACGTTCTAGACCCTATAAGTTACAGTACTTGGATGAGTGTGGAAAGGTCAAGGTTTGTGTAAGTTCTAGTTAGCTTTACTATTGGGAGGTATAGTGATGAGGTGATGTGCGAGTAGTACCTATGCATACTGGCCATATTTCGTTGGGGAGACCCTGTATGATAGAAAGGTGATCCATGATGGTTTTAAGAATAGGTACAACTTTTTCAAAGATGAAAAAGATTACTCGTGTTCCTTTAACACCGAAACAGGTCTATGAGGACTAATTGAAATTAAAAGGATAGCCAAAAAAGAAAAAGAAAGAGAGAAAAATAAGAGCGAGACCAAAAATTCAAGAAAAAGAAACATTGGTAGAGAAAATAGAAAGCTTGCATAATAATTTGTGTATTGATAACTATGCGGTCTCATATGTTTTTGACTGGGTCCGATGTTTAGTTTTTCAGTTTGACTCAAACTCTATTTTTATCATGTTTATATAGTTATTTTCGAGCTAATTAAAGTTGTTTGAGTCCACCTATATATAATGCTTTATTCATTGTAAATTAACCAAGACATTACCCGAGAGTTTAATATACAAAGTAAGATTATTCGCTTTCATATCTTGCTCTTAATTGAACTATCCAGAACTTATCAAAGATTTACAATCTTTGTGTCGTTTAACCCTTCCAACATTGGTTCTTGATTCAAGAAATCATTGGATTTAAGATTATAACTCTGATTTTAGCTTTCTTTCTATCAAATCTTGTATGAGCTTCAGAATACATCCTACAACGGGGTTCACATCACTATGTTATTCTATTGTTATCTTTTTGTCAACCTACCACTGGGATATGGTTGGACAATGAGACTTGTAAGGATTTATTGAATTATAATATCCATCATGTGAGTTTGTTTGTGCACATGTATTGCTTACAGTTGTTATATCTTTTAGTAACAGACACTAATGGTTTAAATGCAGAAAACTATTGCTCTATTTAATTGAGAACCTCCCAAGGATATTGAGTTCTTATCAAGTAAGAAAATTTGTAGCTCCCTAGAATCAGTGGCATCTTTTCTCAAAAATACTTCTGTCCTTAATGCTACTGTGATTGGTGATTATCTTGACGAGTGAGAGAAATTTCCTTTGAAAGTTATGCATGCATATGTTGATTCCTTCAACTTTGAGGGAATGGACTTTGGTGAAGCGATCAGATTTTTCTTAAGAGGATTTAGATTATCAGGAGAAGCTCAAAGGAATGATCGTATCATGGAAAAATATGTTGTTGATATTGTAAATGCAATCCATATTCATTTACCAATGATCACGCTCAATACCGATGCACATTTTTATGGTAAAAGATAAGGTACGCTATTTCCATTTTCTTTTTTCTTGTTGTAGTCCGACACTTTGTTCTTTAGTGCCATCATTTCTCTTTAGAATGTTTGTTTTCTCCATTCTCAATTCTTTTATGTTGTGATTGAAAATAAGCATTTTTGGGATTAGCGCTGATATCATATTCTGAGAATTGCATTAAACAAGATTTTCTCTCCCTAATATGTTATAATAAGCCATTGGCATTATTTTGCAACTTGTCATGCCCATATTCATCCCTTCCAAGTTCTCACCCTAAATTTCAAGCCTAGAGATGTTATAATCGTTATCTTGACAATTCAGATTTGCAATATTGATTTGAAATCACATTAAACATCGAAAATAGAGAAGTCACAAGTTGGACCATGGGATTGAACATAAGATGGTGGACTAGGTAGGATTGTAGGAAAAGCATCCATCAAGTACCTTAGAGCTTTCGCTTTGAGTGCTATTGGTCAAGGCTTACATGTTAATGAGGTGTTGCATCTAGTCATAAACCTCAAGGGTGCTTATGTTCCGCTTGTTTGTCTTGTCCTTCCTGGGAATTTTGTTATTGGCGTGAGATTTTGGACTAGTTTTTTAGCTTATAACGAAATACGGACATGCCAGCATGCAATTGTTTTAAAAGTAGGCCGGAATACATTGATTAAAATAATATACTTTCTATTTTAATTTCACTTTTATAGAAGAAAGAAATAAAAGGGGAAGAGGAGGGATCACTAAAGTAGATTTCAATAGCGAGTAGTGAGATATATTGGAGAGTTTTTATCCCTCTCAAATGGCTATTGTTTCCTTTCAATTCTATAATATTCCTAGTTTTCTTCAATCTAACACAACAACATATTTCTAGTTTTGATAGTGTTCCCAAATTCCAATTTGAATCCTCACAATGCTTATAGCAACTTTGTTATCACAATATAGCTTCATAGAACCTTTAAACTCAATTTGTAGCTCCTTTTGAAATTTTTTGGTCCACATCAACTCATATTTCATAAGTGCCATGGCCATATAATTTAATTCTACACTGGACTACAACTTGTTTTTTTACTTCTCTAGGTAATTAAATTACTTCCAACAAAAGTACAATACCTAGAAGTTGACCTCCTAACTGTTAGATAACCACCTTAATCTGCATTTGTGTTCGCTTCCAAATTTGTATGACCGCTTTGACAAAATAGCAATCCTTTTAGATATTGTAGAATTCTCATAATTTCCTCCATAGGAGGCTCTAGAATAAAGTGCATGAACTAACTACATTTACATAATATACGCAATTTAGGATATAGTGTGTAAAAGAAAAATTAGTCTTCCAGCCTTTGATGTCTTCATCTACATGAACACCATCTGAATTGCACCAAGCTTGTGACTTAGATCAATAGGAGTTTTTGTAGGTTTACATCCTAGCATCCCAGTTTCCTTGAGTAAATATAGGATATATTTTCTCTGAGAAATGTAAACTCCTTGTTTTGACTTATGCACTTCAATTCCCAAAAAAATAAATAAATAATAACACAGATTTCTCAAGTCCTTGATTTGAAATTCTTTAACTTGTTTGACCTTCAATTTTTGAACTTCTTCAACATCATCTCATGTCATGATAATGTCATCTACATAGCAATTAAAAATCTAGCTTTCCCACAGACGATCTTCTAAAGAAAAGAGTACCATTTGACCTGTAAGTGTTATGCCTCAGGTCCAATCAACTTTGGACATAAACACTTTTAATTTCTAGTTGATGCATTTTAGTGGTAGATCTATTATTTAATTAATATTAAATTAAATTAAATAATGGAATCCGTAGATTCAAATCATAGTAATTTGTAAATCACAAGAGGTTGTGATTGTGAGATACAAATTACACATAACTGAATCTTAAATTATTCATGGTCGTAAGTAATAACGAGATACGAATATTATTATTATTGATAGATCATAATGTGTGGCATTTCTTACTTGTAAAGTAAGTACTTAGCTGATCTCACAAGTGTGGTGATATTTAAATGAACACGTGGATGTTTTGTTATAGAACAAAACATTGTCGATTCACTGGGAGATTCCACATATATAACTATCTAAATGTCAGTGGTTAATCTCTAACATTCGGAAGTGGAAATGGCAATTTGACTTGAGGTCATCACAGTGTCTTATATGATGGCAGTCATACTTTGGTGATATTGGATGTTGCTCTTCAAAATGACGTTTATACAGTATCGCTCAGATATGTCAAGAATCATATGAAGGTTCTGAATGATTAATACGTGATTTGTCACTCTTAGATAGCAATAGATTATGATTTACATTTCATTCAATTAAGTTGATAACGAAATCTTTGGCTAAAGTGTACTCATAAGCTAAAAAAGGGTTTTCGACATACATTGACTTAATATTGAGAAGAAAGATATGATTCATAATTGAGATCAACAAATATTCGTATCTCATAATTGATTGGATCATACTGATGAAATAATTATAATTTCACCTTAAACGAACAAATTTGATTTTATAATACCACAAGACATTTCCCGTCACATCTCACCCTCACACATTGCTAAATGTCAATTTAGAACAACGGATGTGAATTGATGATAAATTAAAAGGGGATATTTTAATTTATTAATTTTGATTAAATCAAAATAATAATTCACATCGTTAGTTATCGTGATCGAAAACCTAATGGGTCACACACAAAAAGAGAACTAAAAGAATGAGATTTATCAATAATTAATTAACAAGTGTTAAATAATTAATTAATTCATTGATCAAATTTAATTAATTGGATTAATTAAATATTGAATCAAGCCCATTTGGACTTATATTAATAAACTATTAGGGTTTCAGAAAAATAGAACATAATTCATTATTCTTGCTAACATAAGAAAAGAGAAATCATAATTTTCTCATTCTTATTCAATGTGTAGATTTCCAATGGAGGCTCGACAATTGGACATTTGAGAATTGTAGATCGTGATTGTTCTTGTTCAAGACAAGTAAAAGAGTTTGTAGAATTCAATAATGGTATATTTTCTATCACGGTTTCTATCTAAACACAAAGCACATTCTTGTTGTGAATTGAAATCTCTATTATTTTTCGCTTTGCATGTTAAGTAAATTCCCAACATGACCCATATTTTTATCTCATTTGAATGTTAACATATTGTTTTAATATTTCTTGACTCGAAGGTAAAATTGTAGTAGATTTTTTTTTCCTTATGATTCTATGATCCGATTCTATGGTCTGATACTCAGTTTCATCGCCTCTGAACAAATAGCCCAGTATTGAGCCTCAAATTTTTCTTATAGGTGAGCGAAAATGTTAAGAAACCTATCCTATTTTGATTTGGTTTTTAAACGTAGTGCTACACCCAATACCATATGGTTTGGGTTGAATCCCAACTTATAAATGGTCCTTTTAACACAGACATATTTTGAACATCAAGCCCATGAAACCTAGTGTAGTGAATATTAATTTAGTTCCACATCAATTGCTGCTTGGGTAATGGACAAGTGGTACATGTTAAGCCATCGGAACTTTGTTGCATGTGATCATGAGTCCTACAGTCGGGATTTCACCGTACATCTAGTGTTGCTGTGGTTGGCGTTACGTGGTAAAAAAGAAAATTCATATTTATTGTGAAAATCATTGAATCTAGAGTTGAAAGAGTAATAAATTTTCCAAATCTCTTACTCTTTAATAATATAAAACCTATTTAACTTAATTGTCCAAATTTTTCTGGTTCTTTATGAATAATTAACTTCAGAGAATAATAGCCTATCTAGTTGCTGCATATGATACCTTATACACTCTCTTCAGCTTCAAGAGAATTGGTAAAGAATTGAAAAAAATTTAATTAATCACTTCAATTATTGGCACGTGTTTGATCTTTTTACAATCTACTTTGATATTGCTACCGGATTAACTCTCAATTTTTAGATGTTATCGTAGTTTATTTCAATTCATTTCTGACTTCCATTTGACATTGTTTTTTACCTTAAGATGACCAAGGTTGATTTCATTCAGAATAATTGAGGGATCGATGATTTTATAGATGAGTCAATGCAATTTAGCCCCTGTTTGGCTTCCATTAAATTAAAATTTATTTTTCTTTCTCTTCTTATGAACCACAATTCTTCAATAAGATAATATTACACGTAAACCTAAAAAAAATTTCCTTCTTTTTTGCCCACACAATTCCCAAAAAATTACTATTCTCCTAATTAAATTGTGTGATAATGGAGCCCAAACAGGGGCTTAAATTATAAGCGGACTACCAATTTTCCCTGCATGAGGACGAGTTTCACAAGTCATTAGTAGGGGTGTCAATTTGGCTTACCGGTTCTGGCGGCAAGGCCTGGGAAAAGCTTGAGCCTACTTGTGGCAGCTACTTCTGCTACCTGTTATTTAAAAAAATAAATAAATTAAATTAAATTAAATTAAAAAGATAGACATGCAGTAATAATTGCCTGTTATTTAAAAAGAAAAAAAATCGTGAGCGTGGGCTTGACTCAATAAGGTCCGAGTGGAATGTTCGGGTTGAGCCTAGAAATTTGGCCGAGCAAAAGCTCGGCTCGGCTCAACTCAAAAAAGCTTGAAGTATTTTTACTCGAATCGAGCCTAAACTTCGTTGATATCCCTAGTCATTAGTGATGATTGTCTAGGGATATTTATCATTTAATTATCCTATCCAGTTTTACTACGCTGTGGAAGTGATCAAGAATGATATGTTGCTCCTTACCTTTAAAGAACATAGTATAATCTTACCATGGTGACTATCTTTCGAGGAGGTTCATATGACAACACTAGTCTTGGGTTCAATTCTCCTGATCTTGTTTCTCTTGAGCAGATCAATAATTTCATTTCAAACATATATTTGCTTGACCAAATAGGAAATTTTGAGTTAAACCACATTTTTGCTCACAACCAAAGGTTGAATGGCAATAGTGACTTGTGAAGGCACTCTGCAATGTCTCCATTTTTGAATTGCAATCTCCAACTGATCCTCATATATTAAGCACTAATAAAATTGTAGAAGTTGCATAAGATTCTTTTCTTAATATCTCGATGTCTCTAATTCATTGTACAAAAACTTTCAGGATGAGAATATGATGAGATATTCAATGACATGACTCTTGTGTTTTGCAGGCACTACAATATGAATCGCAACAGGCTGGTATGGTCATGAAATGGCCTTTAAGATTTTTTTGTGGCAGTTGGTTTATCAGAAAATCTTTCTGTTGCAATCTTTATCATGGACTCATTAAGGCATCTTGCTATGAGATTCGTAGAACGAGAAGAACTGGCAAATTATAATTTCCAAAATGAATTTTTGATACCATTTGTGATTGTCATGCAAAAAGCAGCTCCACAGAAATTAGAGAGTTGATAGTTCGGTGTATCTCTCAAATGGTCCTCAGCTGGGTGAATGATGTAAAATTTGGACGGAAAAGCATTTTTATGGTAATTTTTGTTTATATAAAGAAATGATTATAAATTTAATTGTATTGTGTCTAATATCCATATTTTGTCCTGTAGGCTTACTGAAGTGAATATGTTTATAACTTACTACATTCTTGAGATAACCATGTCGAATCTCATCTTTGAAGTTGTGGAAAAATAGCAATATCTTAGCAACAAGGCCGGTCCTATTATTTTCTGGGCCCGAGGCGAACTCCCAAAATTGGGCTCCCCCCCCCCCCCCCCCCACACCCCCCCCCC
>CAIGRN010112107.1:0-14931 GCA_903798345.1 Fraxinus anomala | reverse complement strand
AATCAAGTTCTTTTTAAATGTGTGTCAATTTCGTTAATTTGAATCAATACTCTTGTAATTGAGATAACACTCTTCGTGGGATCGACACGGACTTAAAATGTCCATTTTACTACTTGATCGCGACCCGTGCGCTTGCGGTATATTTTCAGCGGACACTTATCACATCCACAAGATGATGCCTTGGTCATATCAGCGATCATAGCCAATTTTGAGGTGAAAAAGATTTTAGTTGACAATGGGAGCACGGCCAACATACTCTTTCATAAGGCATACTTTAAGATGAGGATTTCAGCCTAATAGCTCAAAGCCGTTAAAATCCCACTCCAAGGATTTGGAGGCGGTACAATCATTCCGGAGGGAGTCGTCAATCTTCCAGTTACATTGGGATCGAATCCAAGCAGGTAACAGAGATAACATCATTCCAGGTAGTCTGTGATTCAATGGCCTATAATGCGATTTTGGGAATGCCATTACTCAACAAGATCAGAGCTATTGTTTCTACTTTCCACATTGCTATGAAGTTTCCTACGAGTAATGGCGTAAGGATAGTGCGTGGAGACCAATCAGCTGCTAGCCAATGCTACATTACTAGTGTTCGGAGAATAACCTCCAACGTCATGGAAATCTCATTATCTGAACCCAAGCCCGACCTTAGAGGAAGACTTGCTTCGGTGGAAGATTTGGTAGAGGTCGAGCTCGAGCCTAGTAAGAAGGTGACGATCAGTCGAGAACTTGATGCCACCCTCATGGCCGAACTCATAAGTTGCTTGTCTCGCAATATTGACATGTTCGCATGGGATGTAGACGATATGCCCGGGATAGACCCAAGTGTTGCGGTCCACAAACTCAATATTAATTTGGAAGCAAAGCCAGTAAAGCAAAGAAAGAGACAGTTCGCACCAGAATGACGTGAGGTCATACGGGAGGAGATTGATAAGTTGATCAATGCTCGATTTATTCGAGAAGTTCAGTATGCCGCCTGGCTCGCCAACATCATACTCGTCAAGAAGGCCAACGACAAATGGAGAGTGTATCGACTTTACAAATTTTAACAAGACATGCCCAAAGGACAGCTATCCCCTACCTCGAATCGACAATCTCGTAGACAGCACGTCAAGCCATCAATTGTACAGCTTCCTCGATGCAGTTTTCGGATATCATCAAATCCTCATGGCTAAGGAAGATCAGGAGAAAATATCATTTATGGCTGATTCGGTCATATATTGTTATAGGGTCATGCCATTTGGATTGAAGAATGCAAGAGCAACTTATTAGAGACTTATCAACAAAATCTTTGCTAGGATGATTGGTTTAAATTTTGAGGCTTATGTGGATGACATGGTGATCAAGAGCAAACAGGCGGAGCATCATATTGTAGATCTTGAGGAGGTATTCTCCACTCTTCAGGAATATAACATGAAATTAAATCCAGCAAAATGGGCCTTTGGAGTAGCCTTGGGCAAATTTTTGGGCTTCATGATCACACACAGGGGAATTGAAGCCAATCCAGACAAAATACATGTACTAACATCCATGAAGTCCTCCAGGAACAAGAAAGAGGTGCAAAAACTGACGTGCCAGGTCACCGCCTTGAACAAGTTTATGTCTCGTGCAGCGGATAGATGCTTTTCATTTTTCAAGGTTATAAGGGGAAATCATAACTTTGAATGAAATGAGGATTGTAAGAAGGCTAAGCGATCATAAGCTCTCTATAAAACAAAAAGCTTTTGTGTTTCCATAGCGCGCGCACACAAAGCCTAGAAAGTTAATGAAGCAATAGATTATCCTAAGTAGTGTAATCCCATGAAAGCTAAAATAGATGCTCCTGAATTGAATGATACTTAGGTTGTCACTAATCTGCTTCCTGGTAAGGAAACCATAGGATGTAAGTGCGTTTATAAGATTTAAGTTTAATGCTGATAGAACCATAGAAAAGTACAAAGTGAAGTTAATGGCTAAGGGTTACACACAACGAGAGGGTCTTGATTACCATGAGACTTTTTCTCCTATGGAAAAATTGGTTACTGTGACTATGAGGACTCTCTTAGCTGTGGCAACTATAAAGAGAAGGTACATATACTAGTTTGATGTGATCAATGCTTTTCTATATGAAGATTTAGAGGAGAAAGTGTACATGTAATTACACTCGAGTTATCCCAATTACAATGGATCAAAAGTTTGCAAATTAAAGAAAAGTTTGTATAGCCTTAAACAGGCCTCTAGACAATGATACTCTAAGTCGTCTAACTTCATCATTGAGAAAGGTTTCACATACTCCAAAGCAAATTATAGCTTATTTACAAAGACTACGGAGCATTATTTCACTATAATCCTTGTATATGTCAATGACATTATAGTGGCCAACATTTTGTATAGACTCTATCAAATCTCTCAAAGCCTCTCTTCATGATAAGTTCAAAATCAAGGACCTAAGACGATTCAAATACTTTCTTGGCATAAAAGTGGCCATGTCAAAATGAGGTATTCACATATATCAAAGGAAATACGCCCTTGACATATTGGCAGATTCAGGCAAAATTGGTGCAACACCAGTTAGAATTCTTCTTGATCAGAACCTCGAGCTTTCCAAAGACCAAGTGGATCTCCTTCCCGACCCATCAATCTATAAATGACTAATTGGAAGATTGATATACTTGACTAAGACCCAATTTGTCCTATTCGGTACAGCTGCTAAGCCAATTCATGGATAGGCCTAGAGTTCCTCATCTTAATGCAATACATAAAGTTCTAAGGTATGTCAAAAAGAGCTCCACCACAACGCCAACTTTATCCTACTAAATCAAATTTATAGTTAACAAGTTACTGTGATTTGGATTGGTGCATGTCAAGACACAAAGAGGTCTGTTCGTGGTTATTATGTGTTCATAGGGTCCCCCTTGATATCATGAAAATCTAAAAAGCAAGGGTTGTATCTAGATCCTCTATAGAAGCAGAGTATCGAGCAATGGCAAACTTATGTTGTGAATAACTTGGATGAGATGCTCCATGACTTGAAGATCAAACATCCTCAGTCAACTACAATGTCTAGTGATAATAATGATGCACTACATATAGCCTCAAATCATGTCTTCCATGAGAGGATCAAGCATATCAAGTTCGATTGCCATCTCATTCGAGACAAAATTCAAAATGGGAGCATAGATACTGCACATGTTCATAGTGGACTGCAAGTTACAGACATCTTGACTAAGGCAGTATGCTCTCCAACCTTTTATTTTCATTTGACCAAGATGGGAGTAGAAAACACGTACTCTCCACCTCGGAGGAGGCTATTAGAAAATAGAGGTCGACAGAGTAGTAGTTAGCAGCAAGACCACCTGGAAGGAAAAGAATTCTATAAAATTTGGCTGTTAATTGACATTACGTTATACAACTTTGTACAGTCCATTTTGTGCTACTTTTCTTGTTCTTTTTAATTCTATATACACCAATTGGCTAACAAAATTGGTTAGAGAATATTCTTTTGTAACTCCTTAAATATCAATCTTGTTGTACAGAATTTTATATAGAGAATTAATGCAATCAAAAAATTCTCCAAATTCTCTGCAGCTCTTCTTCCTCTGACAAGCATTTCTTTTAGTTTTGTTTTTCTTTCAAAACCAGCACGGTTCATCCTAGGGGACAGAAGCACGAAGGGCGAGATCAGTCATTACTATTTTCTGGAACTTCAATAATAGGTGCAAGGACAAAAAGGGATTAAAAAATTTCATTAATCACCTTGTTTAATTAATTATGAATATGGATTGTATTTTTAGGGCATGTTTGAGACCCATTTTTGTGAAGAATACACTTTGAAATAATATATTAATGGAGAATGTGTGGTTGAAAATAAATGAAAAAATTTTGAATTGCGTGTAATATTATTTTATTAAAAATATGTAGTTAAAAACAAGGAGAAAAATGCACTTTGAAAAAAAATGGAGATCAAACAAGGCTTAGATACAATTTAAATTAATATAATAAAAATAAAAAGATTTGATACGTTTCTAAACGGAACATGCAGGCTGGGCGGGAAATTTCATCATTCTACCGGCCACGTGAACCCCTAGAACTGGACCCAACACCACACAACTGCAGGAGCAAGATGAGCACAACCAATACTGAACTAGGCCGTGACTCAACCGAGATGGATTTCTGACACCCTTAGAGATTCTTCCCATTTTTGTTTTGGACCCCTTCTGTCTTTCAATTTCTTTACTACCCTTTATTTCTAGAACTTGGAAATTCAATTTTTATTCATTTGACTATATTTTGAAATAGATTCAACATGGTATAAATAAACGAATATCATAGTTAATCACGCAAAAATAGAAAAGAGACGATCCGGTAATTTAATTCCAAATAAACACTGTATTATTCTTGGGGGAAAAAAGGATAAATAACTAAAATTCTATAAATAATCAAATAACTTCCCTAAACACATTTGTATTAAATATTTAAGGATATCTTTTTATGTATGATCAGTTTCTGAATTCAATAGCTTTAAATTTATATAGATGAACAATCACAATAGGATCTATACTTTCAATTCAATTCATTATTTCAAAAAACCACAGCATTCGATCGTATTTAACTTAAATAAAAACAAAAGAAACGTGACATATCTATTCACTGTCTTGTCTGATTCAACATAGTAAATATGCCCGAGTATTCTAACTGAATCCACCCCACCCCTTCCCTTCTTCCTCCTAACAAAGAATGATAGTTAAACTGATATTTTACTAGATGAGGTCCCTGATCACAAGGCCGTTTCCACTTCTTTCTACGTACCTACAAGTAATGAACCTTTTATGCCAAGAGAATTTCATTTTCACTGAAGGCTCAAATAGAATCAACCTAGGCGTTTGAGACACAACATTAAGGCATCTGTGTGCTCGGGCTTGCCAACAGACACTCGAACATAACCTGACAGTTCTTTATTATTGTAGTGACGAATCATAACGCCCATTTTCGCAAGGTCTTCCTGTAAGAAGCAGCAGTGTCAACACAAGTTTTTTTCCCCCCAACAGAAACGAAAGAAAGCACAAAGCACAAGAGGCAACAGATGTGCAATGATCTTAATTGAATTTGCATTTCATTCGATGTAGTTTCTGAACTTACCAATTATGTGTGTTTTAGCTTGGATTTAGATATCAAGGTCAAGAGAATAATGAAAAAGAACACAAAAGTAAGTCCAAAAAGAATCCAGGTCGGAACGCAATGAAATTAAGGGGAAAACAAGAACAGAATATATCAAGAACAAGAACCCTGGGAGCAAGGCAAAGTTACGTACCTTCAACTTCTTAGCATCCATTCCTGATGTAACCTCACAAAGAATGAAATTAGAATAGCTTGGATATGGATTGAGAAATGGTACTTCTTTCAAAAGTTTAAAGAGTCTCTCCCTTTCTTGAACCAAAGCCACTTTAACGTTCTGGAATAGATAATGTAATACATATTGGCATTCAAAGTCAAAAGATTTCTACTTTATGGACTCTCAAGGTCAACAAATAAGAGGCTAATTGCCAAACTAGCGTTTGTTATTGTACCTCTAGATACACAGGATTCTTCAAGGCTGCACATGCAGAAATTTCAGCAGCAACGGACACATTATATGGTTGCTTAGCCCTCCATAAATATTCAATAATGCTCGATGGAAATGCTCCATATCCAACTCGAAGTCCCGCTAAACCTGAATCACCGGGTATTAATGGTAAGCACAAGTTTTACACATACACATACACGTATGTATATGTATGTGTGTGTGTGTGCGCGCGCGCGTGTGTGTAATACGTTTTCTTAACCAACTGAGAACTGGAAGCATTCTGAATCAGTCTGTTAAGGATGAGGATAGGCTTAATTCAGAGGCAAGAACCTAGTGAAGCTATCCATTGGAACTCGAGAATGAGAAACTAGATATAGAAGTGTTGAATTCAAGAAGTTGGTTCAAATTTTGATGTCATTTGAAGATGTGCATTTAGTTCAAAGCTGACTACCATTAGTTTAGGTCTCTTGAGGTATAGTATCAGTTTCTTGAGGATTCCTTGCATTTCTGAATGCCATGAAATCTACTTCATAAAATCAGTATAATATATTGCATGATTAACTTGAATCCCTAGGCTATGCTCAAAATATGTTTCGGATTCGTATAAGGAAATTATTCTACTAAAGAAGCCTTAGTAACTTAGTCTTATGGTTTCTGCATTGGAGTGGAAGTATCAGATGGGTATCAGTTGAAACCTACGCATGAGCCATTTAAATTTATAGCATGCTTAGCTCTTCCAAAAAATTATAGTTTTACAGCCTTTGAAGCTTCATTTTATATAATGTGAGCTCTTTGAAATAAAAAGGTACAGTACCAGCTCTTTTGCTGAATGTCCGAAGTACAATTAGATTCTCATATTTCTTCACCCAGCTCATCCTAGACTCAATTCCAGAAAATTCAATGTACGCTTCATCCAGCACAACCAATACTGGCAGAGTAAGTATTTTCAACAGGGTCTCATCATTGATTATACTGTCAAATAAGAAAAAAATATACGTTGGAATACATGAAAGGCAAAAGGAAGATAACTTGATAATTCATGTCTTTCCATAATAATAAGGAGAAAAAAAAACAGATGGACTGCAAAATAGTAATTAAGCAACAACTTAATATAATTGCAAAAGCCACAGATTCACTCAAAATTTTTGAACTTTGAAAGTCATGTTACTCTTTACAAACCACCCATAATCTACAATAGGGGCCATATAAAACAATTTGATCCTTGTTCGTGGAACTGTATTCTTATTCAACTTACTATGAATCATGGTAACAACTGCCGACGCTCCGAAAAGTCAAGTCGTAAATCAGCTCATAAGAAGTCAGAAGCAAGCAGAGTCATGGAAAGAAAGTCCGGGAAACCAAGACGTACGATTGGCTATCCCTTTCTTTCCGTTTACAAGAGATTAGTCCCGCAAGATCGTGATCTACTTCTTTTGTATAGCTCAAAAAGCAAAATAGTGAAGTAAGCTGAAGGGAGTCTTCAAGTCTTCAAGACTAGTGAATCCATTAGGGAAAACCGAATTCTAAAAGAACTCGGATATTAACAATTAGAAACATACTTGTAAGAATGTACGTGAAGTTTCATATAACAGAACTTGTCTTTTCTTATTCTCACTTTTACACAACCGTAGCTCATAATGGTCATATCCCCTCCTCTCATTCTACTTCTTGCTTTTTTATCCTTTTTTTAATCATTTTTAAGTTTTTCAAATTTCCACCTTGCAAGATCGAGCCATGCGTCCATTCTACTGGAGTGAAAAAATCCTTTTTGACGTCTCCAGCACAGTTTCAAAATAGCTACTAACCCTTATAAAGTGCCTATGGTCAGGGTAGGATGGGGAGGGGGAAACTTTTTGCTTGCAAACTATTGTCAACAAATATGTTACTCTTACCTATTTTTTGATGAGTCAAATATTTTAGGTACATTGTAAAACTCAAGTGCCAAGCCCCAAATTTATGGGAAACAAGGCCTAGTTTGTTGTTAAAATTAATATTCAATTATAATTTCTGAAAAAGAACAGACTAGTATTCCTATGCATCGAACATGTTTCCTGCCCACTGGTAGTCAGTGCAAAAAATAAGACATACATATGGCAACATAATGGTGATTACTGAAAACTCATACCATGTCAGGAGCAGACACCTGAAACAACATAAGTACTAAGAAACATATTGACCAAGAATATGTTTCATAGTAACAAAAAGAAAAAAACTTGGCACCGGTAAAACAGAACAAATATGTCAAAACTAAATGACCGTTCAAAGCATGGTTTGAAATTTTAACAGCAGAAAACAAGAGAAAGGACCGACAAACAAATGGACTCATCACATGGTACCTCCCATCTGGATTATTAGGTGAAGTTAGGAATATGCACTTAGGTCTCTCCTGCTCAACCACTCTAGCAATCTGTTCTACATCCAAGCTGAAGTCTGACTTCCGAGACACTGCCAAATGCATGGATATTGAATGAGAATGAAACAGTTTGGCTCATGTTGCCAAATCATATCTTTAGTTAAAAAAAAAATCTACAAATAGCATATCTACCACAACATTTCTGTCTTGAAACCCATTTTATTTTAATTCTAACTACTGGTAAGATATTAGGCATAAGGATAGGAAAATGAGAATGTCAAGGATAACTGAGGGAGAGGAACTTACATAACAAATCAAATCATCCATATAAAAGATGCAAAATCAGACTCAAAGTAAGAACTTAAGGTAGATGAGCTATGAAATTGACAAAGAATGGACCTACCCTTGATGACAAGTGCAGCATTAACAGCTGCGTCAAACTCATACATCGTAAATGTTGGTGGGCAGTCCACGATTTTGTCGCCAGGATCCAATACGCAGCTGCAGGCAAATCAAAAAAGACAGACATACATACAGAACAAACTTCGCAAAACTAATCTATATAAAATAAAAATAAAAAGACATAAACAAATTTCAAAAAGCACATTGCTCCAACCGCATAATCAAGTCAATCAGTTCATCTGCACCACATCCAGCAAGAATATATTCAGATTCAATGCCTGAATCCTCAGCAAGTGCAGCTCGCAAACTACGGCTTTCAGGATCAGGATAAATATAAGGGAATCTCATGGACCCCAAAGCTTCTAAAACCTACAAGAAATTGAGATATAGTTAGAAAAAATATACACACCGAAAATTGAAACCTGCCAAGAGATAGATGGTATCATCCATAAGAGAAGACTTGAATCAACATAGCCTTGCCTCTGGAGGTGGACCATATGGGTTTTCATTTGCATCAAGTTTTACGATATCTTCAGGCTTCCTACCAAGTTGCGTAGACAATACCTGCAAACATACCATCAACTTTGGGACAGAAAATAAAGAACGACATAATCATCCTGACAAATAGAATACCGTTTGTTTGAATATAATCAATCAACTAGAAAAAAAAAATATTCTAGAGTGTAAATAGGAGCACAACACGAATTCAACAGCTATAGGACATGTACAACAATGATACGAAAACCAACTCATGGACTTAACACGATTTAAGTAACAAGGAATTGAATGTTTACATTATAGTACATTTCACCAACATTAACAATTAAGATACTCGTAGTATCCTTCATCTATATGAACTTTAGATGGAAATTTAGCAAATACCAAAATGCACAAATTACAAGTCATATTAATAGGCAAAAATAACAAAATCAAATCTTTTTTGAATGCCCCTATTTTCTTTAGTCTCCTATCTTTCCTTAATTTTAGTGAGGAAACATAAAGCAACTGATGCAGGAAAGTTTTCAACTTCCCATGTGTCTCGTTCCAAGGAAAAAAAAAACAGTTTAGGAGAGAAATTTTCAATTTTTTACTGCCTCCTTTAATTAAAAGTAACTTGCATTACAATTGCACAGGTCTAAAATTGCTATTTCATGTTCAACAACACAAAGGATATCAAGCAACGGTTATGCACATGAATTGAACACAAACACCAAATCAAAACATATGACATTCGAAGCTGTAAATACTTCACAAAGAGGGGAAAAAAGTTAAATGCTTAACCTCAAAGGGCAGAATCGACTGATAGGGGGATAATTTGCGGAGATGAGGCCGAATAAACGAATCTCCAGTCACCAAGCAGCCCAAATGCGGCGGACTCTCCTCTTTTACAGGCACAGAGGAAGCCATAAACGTAATTCCACTCCTCCTTAGTTTTCCTTCCCCTGAATAACAACCGTAACCAACTCTGAGGCTTGGCCTATCAATGCAAAGAGATGAAGGATTGCAGAACAAATCAATCGCGGCCATTAATGATGAGTTCCTCTCACTGCAAAATTATTTTTACTTTTCCTGAGCAGGAAAAAATAGAAATCCTGATTTTCCTTTTTCTTCCCTAAATTTGAAATGATAAATTTGCCTGGTAGGATAGTAAAGAAGAGAACAGGAGAGTGGCGAAATTTTAAGAACCCTAAACCCCTGAAATAATGTGGAGTTCTTTTAAGAACCCTAAACCCTGCAAAAATGTGGGAGTCAGTAGCAGCCACAGTTCTTAAACACTGCTAGCAGGCAAAAAGATTCGTATTTTTATTTGGGATATTTTCAGTTTTCGTCTTCAACATTCACAAAAACATAATATAGCAAAATTAGTCTTTACCTTCATTTTGGTTATTAAATAACATATTTATTCATTTTAAATAAATAAATATTGTTAACGGTAAAAAGTGTAAGGATCAAATTTAAATCAATTTCGAAAGCAAAATACAGAGAAATTCAAGATTTTATTGATAATTACTTCTAAGTTACAAGTGTTTCATCAAAGAAGACATTGTTAATGTTAAAGATCCCAGTGTCCTCTCTCTTTTTCAAAGGTAACTCGCATCCTTTAATAGGTAAAGAAAAGTCAGTATCACCTACTTTCTTATCTTGTCAATCACCAGTATTGAACTAAAAAGTACATTACTGACATATCTCGTTGACTTGTCAGGTTATCATGAAACTATCCTTTAGGTAGATCCCTTACAATTAAAAAGCTAGTGAGTAAGCGAAACTACATCATGCGATTGGTGAAATAAGTGGGTGTTGACGTAAGTTCTAAATGCAATAATTAATTTAATTGGATGTTTTATTAGTGTGTAAAAAATCTTTAAGCACGGCGTTACGAACTGACCTTATAAGGCCGATCTCATATTAAGATATACTAGGTATATGCAATAATTTGTCTTTAATTAGGTAGTAGGTCGGATGTTAACAGTTACCCCACAGGTCAGTCAGTAGGTCAGTTCTTGTCTAGGTGACAGATTGACCTTGGATGTGATTGGCTTGCCTTTCCATGTTTCATTATTCATTACAACCATAAATAGACACATGTCGCTTTCTTGCCTTTCTATGAGATGTCACGCACCGAAATTAGTTTCTTTGGGAAGTTTTGCCAAAAACGACATTGTTTCGTCTGGCTGGATCTAACTATTAATTTTCCCTCCTATTTTCCTATCTAAAGGTCAAGGATGGGCATCTTCGTCTCCCATCTCTTTATATATGTTTTTACCATTCATTTTAACACTTTTACTCTTGGATTTCTCTTTTAAAGAAGTAAAAGATTTTCTTTAACAACTTTTCTGAAAATTCTTATTTATTTTTTTAGTGAGGTCGTCCGTCCCCAGGTATTCTCTTTAACAGAAAATACATTTCTTTTTACTGCATTCCCACGTAGATCACTTGCATGAGTTTGGACGAATCTAGGGTTCAATCCTGGGGCAACCAATAGGAAGACGTAGTATCCTCTTCATTTATATTCTCTGCAAGTTCGGACTGTCAGGAGATTTTAACTCCAGTCCCAATCTCCACCATATACCCAGAAAATTTAGGCTAGCATAAAAATATGGAACAAAACGTCGAGAAGGAAGAGGTCGGGTCTCATGAGGGGGTCGAGGGAAGTTCACAAGAGTGGGGGCAGATTTGTATAAATCAGTGGTGATGGGGGATATGTTAGCGAGTTTGAGGGCGAAATATAATATTCCTAGCTCAGTAGAACTAATAATTCCCACCTCATCTGACCGGGCTAACACTCATCCAATAGGATGTATAACCTTAAATTCAGTTATTCTTAATGCCGGGTTTAGACTCCATTTTCCTAGGATTATTCGTACATTCCTTTATTCTTGGAGAATAACTCATAAATTATGTCCCAATGGCTGGAGGACATTAGTTGCCACTCTGATTTTGTGGAGTAAATTAGGTCATCCTGAGCTAAGTGTGGCTCATTTCAACTCATTCTTCACTTTTAAAGAGGATGGGAAGAACACCGGTTAGTGGTATGCTAATGTTAAGCCTAGGACGGATAGTCATCTAGTACTAGATTCTCCTTCCTCGATAAAGAAGTGGAAAGATGAGTTCTTCTTTGTGTTGGGAGAAGTGGCAGTTCCATCCTGAAAAGGTGGATAGAGAGGATGTAGTTCCTACTCTTTATCACCCACTGTGTAAGTGATCATAACTTCAATATTTCTCTGCATTCATTCTATAAGCACCTTCTTAATTTACTTAATTTTATCTACACACTACAAGAAAGCGACCTTAACCTCAGCGATCCAGAAGTTAGCTGATGCAGTAAGAGCTCTTCCAAAGAAGCAGAGGTCTTGCAAGTTCATCATCTTTGATTCCAACCTCTTCCAAGTGGGGTTGTTTCGATCTCTCCCTCCAACTTCGACCTCAGGCAGAGCTCTTACAACTGTCCCATCCTCATCCAGGAAGTATTTTAATTAACATCTCCTTTAAAGTTTACCCTATACATACTTAACACGTGTTTTTTGTTCCTTTTACTCCAGCTCAAAATCAAGAGATGTTGGGATACAAGGTCGTGAAAGCAGCAACTGATGCTACCAAAGGGCAAAAAGGGTTGGTCTGATCGAAGTCGTCAACCGACCTCATGAGGTTGTGCAAGCTGAAGAGGCTGAACTTGAGTAGGAAGCAAGTTTAGCTTTTGAAGCGTCGCCGTTCTGACGAAACGCCAACTAAGTCCACCCTGCAACTTCAGCTCCAAAGAGGTCCTTCCCTGAAATCCCTCTCGAAAAACCGACCTCAGCCCCAACTTCTGCCCCAACAATAACAAGGCCAAGCTCTTCAAGGTTGCAAGAAAGGTGCCCGGACTTGCAGAGGTCAAATGTTGAAAGTTTACTAGGCCATCGACCTGACATCTTCCTAGACTTCCTCCGAGCTCTATCCCATCGAGAGAATCGTTTACAACACTTTCATCCCCTTTCAGAGAGTTCGCCAACCTCCTCACTAGGAGCTGGAACAAGAGGGAGCAACAATTTTTGACTGAGATGCCTGTAGGTGAGGCCATCATCTCAGCTCAGCTGCACAACCACATATCCATCACGTACATGATGTCTGTGGCAGATAAGATAGTTCATTTAAACTAAAATAGTTTTAAAATTCTTCCTTAGTTTTACTACTGACATTACTTTTCTTTGCTTAGGTCAAAGCCGAGTTAGATAAAATGCTCGAGGTAAAAAATCAAGCCTTAGGCTTGTTTGATAGCATGGAGGTTGAGCAAGCAAAGTTTGCAGAAAAAGAAAAAGACTATGAAGATCGCCTCAATAAGATGGGAGTAGAGTTAGAAGCCAAATGTGCCTCTGAACTGCAATTTATGGATGATAATGAGGCTTTAAGGGTTTGGGGAGAAAAGGCAACCCAACTGGGCAACCGCTGAGAAAAAGAAGGCCGAGAAGGAGAAAATTCGAGCTGATGAGGAGCGAGCTCGGGTTGACGATGCTATGAAGAGAGCTGAAGGGGCCACCAAGAAGGCTAAAGCTAAAGTTTCCAAAGCAATGGAGATCTGGAGGCCTCTCCTAAGTTTGATGCACTTGCTCAGGATGCCTACATCGTGGCCTTATGAGAGCTTATAAAACACATTGGAAAGGTGAGGCCAAACTTTGACTCGGGCTTCCTGATGGAGTCTTTAGAGGAGTAAAGGAAAGAGCTCCAAAGATTATCCGAAGTAGCCGGAGTTCGCATCTCCCCTGCTGATGAAGACATTGAAGATGAAATTCCAACTCCATAAGACCCAGCTCTTCCTTAGGAAATTTTTTTTTTAAACATTGCTTAAATGAATTATGTAAAATTCTTATTTTGTTTATGAATGAATTTTTAGTTTATTTTCTACTTTGCACAATATGTTGCTTACTTTTACAACACAAATTTATCTAAGTGTTGCAGCACGTGCGACCTTAGCACGACTTGCCAACGAACAAAGTTTTATACCTTCCTTGAGAGGAAATTTGTCTAAGTGTTTCAGCACATGCAACCCTTAGCTTAGTTTGCTAATGAGCAAAGCTTTATACCTCCCTTAAGAGGTAATTTGTCTAACTGTTGCAGCACATGCAACCTTAGCTCAACTTGCTAACGAGCAAAGCTTTATACCTCCATTAAGAGGAAATTTGTCTAAGTATTGCAGCACATACAACCGTAGCTCAGCTTGTTAAAGAACAATATTTCTGATAGAACACACACTTTTTATTATAGATTTACTGTACAAAGTACACTCATTTCCTACTGATAATACTTTTTGAGGTGTTTTGCATTCCCAGGGTGCAACATAGGTCTGCCATCTTTATCTTCCAGCTCGTAGGCTCCTTTGGGTAGCACTTTGATTACTCTGTTGGGACCTTCCCAATAGGTCCTAAAGATCTAGAGCTAGATTCCCTAGTGGCAAGGAAATTTTTTCTTAGCACAAGAGTTCCAACCTCAAACACTCGTTTCTTGAGATTCTGATTGTAGTACTTTGCATTGCGTTGCTTGTATACATCATTTCTAATTTCAACTTCATTCATCCTTTCCTCTATTAGGTTCAACTCTCCACACAAAGCTTTCTCATTCTCCTCCTTGTTGTACATTTTTGTTTGAATGGAAGGAATCCCTATTTCCAATGGGATCACAGCTTCTACTCCAAAAGCGAGAGAGAAAGGGGTTTCTTCAGTGTGCTGCTCCTAGGCGTAGTACGGTAAGACCATAGTACGCTGGGGAGTTCTTTAGCTCATCCTCTCTTTGTCTTTAGTGTATGCTTGATGATCTTATTGATTGCTTCAACTTGTCTGTTAGCCTAAGGATGATTTGGCGTGGAAAAATGGTTCCATATTCCAAGTTTTTTGCAAAAATTTGCGAAACGATTATTGTCAAATTGCTTTCCATTATCTATTACAATGGAATGAGGTATTCCAAACCTGCACACGATAGACTTCCATATAAAATCAGTGGTCTTTTGTTTAGTGATTTTAGAAAGAGGTTTAGCCTCAGCCCATTTAGTAAAGTAGTTGATATGAATGTAAAATGCATAGTTTTTCCTCTTTATTTAATACGCTGGTATGATTATTTTACGCCAAAATTTACTTATTAATCTCATATTTTGGTTTAGATG
>CAIGRN010112106.1:0-10585 GCA_903798345.1 Fraxinus anomala | reverse complement strand
CATATTATTACAATTGGATATGTTGACCAAGATTTCCAAATCGAAGTTGGTCAAAATAAAAAGATAATACCAAAAATTACCAAGTCATGGATAAAATCCTGGAGAGTTTTAGGGATAAAGTTCTTTATAATATTGCAAAAAATCTATATGATAAAAAATTCAAGTGTCTATGCCAGTATCAAGGATGGACGATCCTCACTAATAATGGAAAAGAGAAATCAACAATTTTAAAAGAATACATTGAAAAATTTGATACCCTTCATATCAATGGGAGCTCTACAACATTCCAAGAAGCATGCAGATTGAGGGATTGTCCCATATGCCGACATAGATGAATAATGACATCTGGAGAAAAAAAGACATATAAAGAAGTAATGACAAAGAAAGACAGTTGCATATGAAGATAAGATGATGTAGGACCAGAATAACAATAATAGAGAGGCAGGCGTGCCTTTGATGAAAAAAGTAGAAATTATTGATGTAATAGGAAATTTCAATAATTGTATTTTATGTATAAATATAGGCCTTTGGGTTGATAGAGGAGGGGAGAAAAAAAAAATTGGAGACGAATTGAGCACTCAAGCTGTGAGAAAGCCAAATTCCTATGTTCTTTTTCCAATCTTGTATCAATTCCAAATAGATCAATAATATTCCAATTCTTTTAGAGAGATATGAGTTTCTAAATTTTCTTCCCATAAGATTCTTGATAGATCTAATATGAAATTTCTTTCTTATTTTAGCAATCAAGAGAGTTTTTCTTTAATCGAAGTTTAGAGATTTATTCTTTAGAACAGATACAGTGAGAGCAAGAAGCCGAAACCTCAAAGATCCCTTGAAGGCAAGAGGCCATTGAAGGGAGTAGTTTGCATATTCAGAGCTCGAAGGTCACTCGGTTCTAGGAATAAAGACCCAGATCAAAACTAAGGTAAAACTATTATTTTTTTTGCTAAAGTTAGAACGAATTTTTCTAAAATCTTAGATAATCGAAGTGATTATTTGTTAGAATAATGTTCGAATTATTATAATGTTTGCATCAATATTTATAGTTTGTTGTATAGATGCCAGGATATACAATTAAAGGACTAGATAATATATTAGAAAAATTACTTAAAAAGATAAAAGATATTAATTCTCAATTAGAAAATATGAACATACTATTTGAAGAATATATTAAACTAGAAGAAAAATTTCAACAATATGTTAATGATTATTCTAACTTATTAGATCATATAATGGATTTATATATCGAAAGTCAAAATATAAGATAAGACTAGTCTTAGAAATATTATAAATAGTAAGGATATATTTTGCAATATATAAGAATTCCTTTCATTAAGGGTAAAATAGACTTTTTGATGGATAATTTAGAAAATATAATTTACTAGGCCAAATACATAAATCTACCCATTTTACATGAAAATTAACGAATTTCGAATATATAGTAGATTTTTTAATTGGATATGTGCATACAATTTGTTGTATTCAAATTATGTTCACCCTTTTATCTTATTGAAGATTATGCTACTATTGGTTGGTAGAATTATCATCCTGCTTAAATGGACAACATTTTATTCAATAGATAGCCTCAATTAATTTGATAAAATTAAGTGAGATGTTTGTGCAAAGTGAAGATAATATTATATTATCACGTTACTTACAATTGCACAATATAAGTATTTAATCACTATGAGGATTATCTCTATAAAATGAAGAATGTAAATAAAGTTGATGAATATTAAAATTATTTAGTCTAGACATTTTGGGGGTTGAACAATTCATTCTCAACGCACGTAAATTTGGATCTATCCAAGTCTTAACGGGGTAACATGGTCTTTAAGACGCATTCTTAAAATCACCTTATGTGAAAATATGGAAATGTTGAAAGCCCTTTTATACACAAGAATGTTATATAAAATATAATGTACCCTAAACCAAAAGTAGTTAGTATTGGCCGACCTAAATATGAAAGTGCATGGACTTTCATAAGACATGGACATTTCTAGTCATTTAACAATTGATAAAAGGTGGAATATTGTTTATTCAGTAAATAAGTATATGATCGAACTTTATACATAGTTAGATGAGTATTATGTTGTTAAACTAAGCCCTATCCAGAATTGTGGGGGTGTGATGGTTGTTTTCATAACATTCTCAATTTAAGTTCAATGCCCTCTAGAATTGTGGGCGGTGGTATTATTTTCCTCAAATTAGAATAGTGAGATATTCAAGAATATTTGAAATGATAAACTCCACTGTAGTGTATATCTCGTTAAACTTAAAATGTGTATGATATTGAAAATTGGATATTTGATGCAAGGATTCAAAATTTAATAGGAAATGTGTTTTACTATTAATAGTGTAGTTATTTCGTGAAATTCCTCAATACAATGTGAGAATTGAAAGAAATTATAGTTTTCAATAAAGTTAGAAGGAAACATGATGACTTCAAAGATTTTGGAAGGGTTTTTTGATTGTGACGCCTATGCCTATTAAATCATTTGATCGAGATAGCTAGCTATAAATGGAATGACACAAAATATCATCTATAATGGTATGTTTCGACATATATCGTAGACAATACTATTTGGTGTTGCTCTCAAATGGAATAATACTGACTGTTTAATTTAAGAATAACCTATCGAATCCGTTTACACATGAATTATTTAGAGAGGGAATATACCTCACATAGAGGAAAATGAGTGTAGAGTCTAAACTAGTGGGTTAGCTTAATGAAAACCTAACTTGGCGACTGAAGATCCTACGGACTAGGTTCAGTAGAAAACTAGATATAATTGACTCGATGAGAAGCATTTTAAGGTTTTAACTCCTCCCTATTTTCATTGTGAACTTGTCCGGTTCTATAAGAATTTTACTTAGGCGAATTATTTGGCGCACTTACAAAACCAAGAAAGTTTAGGGCCGAAATGATGAACAAAATAGATAATCAAAGTTTGATATGAGATATTGTAACACCTCAAAATTTCATAAACACTGGAGTGTTACAAAAATTATAATTTTCTTTACGTTAAAAGCGAAAACGATACAAATAAAAATAAAAATTTATTTCCAACAATAAATATCAACTAAAATATGGAATTCGAATTTCTAAAAAAATTTAATATAATCAGTTAACTAATTGATAAATGTGTCTTTGAATAAATAAACAAATTAATAAACTGGGAGATAAAAAAACTTAATGTTTTTATTTCCTTCAATTCCTCTGGTAGTTCACATCACCATCCCGCCACAATTTCAATCGACCCGAACTAACCTGTAAAATTTTGTAAGAGTATTTAAAAATATCCAATAAAATACGTGCAATTCCCATACACGATTATATAACAATAAAATAAAAACTTCATACTATTTTTCTCTTGTGGAGTATATCAGTGACCAAGTAACACACCCATTTTAGGTCATTTTAAATTCCCAAAAATTTCATCTCTTAATAAAGAACCCGAAGGTCCACTAGCATTCATGCATAAATTACTAAATATAAAAGTATAAAAAAATGAACTATTTGCACAAAACTATCTTACCTTAATTTTAAAAGGTTGAAAAGAATAAAATCTTGGATGTAAAAGTTTTCCAATTATTTTTTATACTTTATACTTTCCTTTGTTTTCTCTCTACCGTGGTTCTCTTTATTTTTTGTGGTGATGGAAATTCCTACAATATTTATAGTTGAAATTTTGAAATGAGTTTGTATGCAACTAGAATTGAAAAACGATGTAATATAAGGAATTTCGATATATAAGAATTGATTTAAAATAACAGTATTATGACTACTATTAAACTTTATCAAATTAATATTAGAATTAAACTTTATCCAAATTACAAAAAAAGATTATCATTATCAAAATCAACATTTATCATCTCACACGTGGCTACCATAAAAATTTAAATCATAATAAACCAAGTTTAATTAATTACCAATCATATAATTAAAATTTTCATTTTAAAATAGGACATGGCTGACATGGACTTGGTTTTAAAAAAACGACATTTGAATTGACTACACTATTGTTTTCATAGCAAATAAAAATCATGTGTGGTATGAATTAAAAGAGGAAATTTTTTTTAGTCCATTAATATTGCAAGCGCCCACCAACTCTATTAACCTATTATTCTTTTAATCGGATTTAACTTGACATAGTCTAATCCAAAATAATTTTTTCTCATGTTAAAAACTTCTAATTAATTACAATCTACAAAAAAGTCAAATATCTATACACTTATTTTTCCTCTATCAAAAATCTAATTACTTGGTCAAAAAAAAAAAATCAAATAAATTTTATTCTATAAAATTTTCGTGGCGTTACAGATGTAATGTGTTCGATCTATTGTCTAGGATTACAATAACGGCCGGCGGTTCAAAACATTGCGTTCACTGATTAGCCAAGTAAGTTAGATAAATTCTTACTAAGGAGGGTTCAAAGCAAAAGCTACCGATTCCGATACAATATATTTCAGTTGTAATCTTCTTTGTCTTCCTTGTTTTGAGTCGTCTTCTTCCATTCATGTGGAGGATTGTTGGAATTAATGGTTTAATATATGAGATTTAAATGTGTAAATTGGAAAAGTCTCAAATAGATGCAATTATTAGACCCGACTCTTCAATTGTAAATGATACATATAAAAGAGTCATGTTATTTTAGAATGGGTTTGACCTTTAGATAAGATGCAATCTACATCATTAAATATGAAATGGTGCGCTCCAATAATTGAAATTAATTTGTGCCAAAAGATGTAACCATTCGAAGAGACATAAAAATCGATAAATAGGGTCGTCCTAATTCCATTTTTTTCACTCCAAATCAATTTCAAATAATTGATTTCTAATTCATTCTTTTTTCTTCCAAACTATGTAAGATAATGTCCGAATTATTTTTGAGATACTTGTTCGATATTTAGTATTTGATACCTTTCGTTCTAAAAGAGTACAATCAAGCGTCAGTTCGTTCGACAAAATTAATATTGTGCTATATTAATTTTGGAATAAGCGTTATATATTGGGAGAAGGACGTCCATTAGATCCCATTAGCATCAGTGAAGGGAGCGAAGTCCGTCTTAAGGAGATTTGCATTCGCATACCTCGCTTCATTTTATCTCCTTCGAATTTCTACATTTCCTTCGTTTGAGTAAGTCGTGATTTGCGCATTATTATGCACACACCATGATTTTGGTAAATCTTTACTCTATTCGTATATGCATGCACATATATTTTATTAGCGGAATATAAATTATGCCAAATTTATCCAAAAGAGGGCAGCCATGACAAAAAAAACAAAATGGTCATTCAAGGTTCCGTTCATTTGCACCACCCAGAACGAAGAAAAATTAGCAACTCGGTAACAACTCAGCAGAATTCACAAGCCACCTGTTGATTTAGATTCTAGTTTGACAATTGTGAAGTAACTTTTTCATTGAAGATATTTATTTTTTTCTGTTTCTTTTTGTGTGAAAAATTCAGAAACTATTTGAAGGTCTCCAGTTTAGATTTTTGAGTTTTTTGCTGTTGGAGATCATTTGACGTTAGACAATTAACGTTCCTCTGGTGCTTCAGTTGCTTATGCTATCAGACATGATCCTTTTGTGTATTTATATAACTACTGTTTTGACGATTAAGCATGAAGAAACATGGAAAAAAAAAAAAAAACAAGATTTCTATAGCTGCTATTTTCATTGTTGTACACTGCTGCAGAAAAAAATATTTGTATAGCTGATGTTTTGTGCACATTGGCTGTTGGGGAAAAGGATGAAGGGGTCAAACTGGTGGCTTAATCTCCCACATTGAGACACCAAGTTGACATGACATACGAGGACCATACATTAAACTGAGTGTAAAGCCTTTTTGATGAGAAATCAGGTCTACTGTTTGTAACTGGTAAAAAGAGTGGTAGAGTTTCATTTTTTATTGATGTACAATTGAATACACAGAAGGGGACATAATACCTTACCTCCATAAAGTTACATCCAACCATACAGAAGTAATGAATGAAAATTGCGAAAATTATACCACTATCTATCAAAAGAACTAAAGATAAAAAAAAGCACAAAAAAATCAAGTAAGAACTTCAATTTGAGCATCTGATAGTATTTGAAGCTTTTCTGGTTTAAGGAACTGGTAGCAAGAAAAAGTAAGCTCATTGGTCACCTTCCGTGGCTGCAGTCCATGTTGTAACTCTTCTGTCTTGAGAAGCACCAGAAAATTTGCGCCTGCATAATAATAAAGTAAGCTCATTACCAGCTTTCAATACATGTAATTGTACTTACTGTTCCAAACTGGAATCTTCCCTAATCTTTACTTTCATATATAGGTTACAAATAAAAAAATGTGGTAATTACCAGTTGTAGAAGTTCCTCAGTTTTTCCATATAATGTGTGATATTTACAAATAAAAATATAGACATAAACAAACATGTCAAAAGATTTATGGGTGCAGACATTTAATTTTAACTCCAATTTTGCAAAATAGGTACTGCTGACTTGTTAAAAAATAGACATCAACTACTTTTTAACAAGTCATGATGCCTCTTGACCTCTTCTATTCCGCCATCACCTTTGCTAGATAAACAGGATATAGTGATAAGAAACATACAATGTGGAGTTTTATGTAGAAACTGAAATTGGAAAGTAAACTAAATCCTAATTGGAATGCAGAAATGGCGAGTCTAAATTCTGTTTATCAATGATCTGAACAAAATCGAATGTCCGAAATGAGAAAATTACTAGTTAAAGGAAACTCTAGAATTTGTTGACTAACTACTCCTATATTATATAAAGTAACCCAAGCTCGATAATCAATTTTCTGTTGTGTTAATTATGCCCAAAATGTCTGATACCAATTCTTGGGAATTCAAGGATCACATATTACTTGATACTATTTGATATGAAACCAACCAGCGAATTGAGATGTTGAAGTTATATGGCACAATAATGAAGTACTTGATCACAAGTAAAAGAGCAAAAGAAGACAAGAAAATATGGCAGATGAATTATGAGATTTTATTGCACCACAAATAATGAAAATTGAGAAATATTACAATGATCCTAAAAAGCAAGTAATCACTTTTCTCACACACTATAAAATTGTATAGAAGAGCCTAATATTTATAGGGAACATGTAGGGGACGTTCAAACCCTCCTAATAGAGTTGTTGATGAAGTAGGATACCAAAAAATTGAGTCCAAAACGAAAACGGAAAGAAAAACAAAAAAAATCCGAAACAGACAAGTGGCGTTGGTCGCTGGAGCAAAATAACCAAACAGGGGTGCCAGCGCCGCGGTGTCGGGCATTTTGCCCTTCTTTTTTTTTCTCAAGTTGTTTTCTTCATCTAATGTTCTTTTTCAAGCCAAACTCTCGATAGAGTTTTCAAATAGAATTTCAACTTGAATAAGACTCCAAAATCAATTCCAAACTGAATTCCTCTTGACATGCACTTCAATTAGAATTCTTCAATTACTTCAACAAGGAATTCGAGTCACACTAAAATTCTAACAATCTTCACATTGGCACGAATTCCACTACAACGAACAAAGCTCCAAAATTTTCTCCACCTAGAGAAGAAATCCGTCTGTAAGGAATGAACTGACTCTTCAACAATAACCAAAATAAATTTCTCCAACCAAACACAAAATACTCCACATTTTCCAATAAATCCAAATACTACTTTGCAGAATTACCTCAGATTCCAAAAAAATCATAATGATTTTAAAAACGTCCTAAAGAATGGTATTCGATAGATGAAGATAAATGTGAGAATCTGCCTTCTTATCCTTCCGTAATTTCTCCTCTACGGTCAAAGTTACGAACATCTTGTCAATTCTCAGCAACGCATCATTCAAATCTTGTTGTGCAAGTACTGCACACATCTTAACCTGCCATAGCAAAAATCTAGTGTTCCGATCTAAAAGCGGAATGTCATACTTCATGGAAGTCAAAACGAACAAAAAACCTCGAACAAATCAAACACCGCCCTCTTGCGAAACTGCTGAACCTAGGCTCTGATACCATTTGTTATGTTAATTATATCTATAATCTCTTATACCAATTGTTGGGAATTCATGAATCACGTATTGCATGATACCATTTGATATGAAACCAACCATCGAATTGAGATGTTGAAGTTATATGGTACAATAATGAAGTATTTGATCACAAGCAAAAGAATAAAAGAAGACAAGAAAATATGACAGAGGAATTATGAGATTTTATTGCACTGCAAATAATGAAGATGTAGAAATATTACAATGATCCTAAAAATCTAGTAATCGTTTTTCTCACACACTATAAAATTGTATAGAAGAGCCTAATATTTATGGAAAATATGTAGGGGACATCCAAACCCTCCTAATAAAGCTGTTGATAAAGTAGGATACCAAAAAATCGAATTGAAAACGAAAAAACTCGGAACAAACAAGTGCGCTGGGCGCCCATAGTGAAATCACCAAACAGGGACAACACGGCCCCCGGCATTATGCCCTTCTTCTCTTTTTATCCCCTCAAGTTATTTTCTTCATCTCAAAAAGTCATTTTCTAAGCCAAACTCCAAATAGGGCTACCAAATAGAATTTCAACTTGAATAAGACTCCAAAATCATTTCAAACTGAATTCCTCTTAACGTGCACTTCAATTAGAATTCTTCAATTACTTCAACAAGGAATTCAAAACACACCCAAATTCTAACATTTTCATTGCAATATCAACTCACCAGCTGTAACGCAAGCTCAACATGCAATATTTATCACAAAAAATTCACAAATTAAACGGTCAAACATGCATTTTAACACTCAAATTTAGCAATAACATTCCCAGGAAAGGGCTTTGATTTGCAGTAGCTATAATTCCAATATTAATGGAATGAAGAGTCGCCTTTAGAATGTGGATTCTTCAATCTTGTAAGTTTTAAGTATTAATGAGGAGAATTACACTCCTTTTTGAAAAAAAAAAAGCCGAGAGTACAGAAAATGTTGACATATTTCATGCTGACACTGACATGGCGGCGCATGATTGACCTTTTTTTTTTCTCTTTCCATCTTCTAATGATTCCACACTATATGTTGCCTATCAAAATTTCTTGTATTTATAGCATTATTGTTCTCTCCATCTTATAATGATTCCACACCATCTTCAAATGATTCGATCAATTACGAGATATGAATGTGTGTCAATCTCAATTATCAATCATATATTTCGTCCCACTATTAAGTTAAAGTAAGTTGAAAACTCATTTCCGACTTATGAATACACATTAGCCAAGGATTTCGTTATCGACTTAACTTAATGAAATGTAGATTATAATTTCTTACTATCTAAGAGTGACGAATCATCTATTGATCATTCACATCATTCATATGATTCTTGACATATCCGAACGATACCGTATTAACAAACCTTGGCAGAGCAACATCCAACATTATCAAAATATGACTGTCCTCATATAAAGCACTATAATGACCTCAAGTCGAATGATCAATTCCAATACCAGACATTAGAGATTAATCGCTAACATTCAGGTAGTTATCCTTGTGGAATCTCCCCAGTAGGTTTTTCAATGTTTTGTTCTATAACAAAATATTCACATTTAGGTGTCACGACACTTTAGCTTATAACATCAGCTACTTACTTTACAAGTAAAAAAATGCTACACGTGATGATTTATCCGTAATAATAATATCCGTATCTTATTACTACTTACGATCACGAATAATTTAAGATTCAGTCATATGTAATTTATATCTCACAATCACAACACTTTGTGATTAAAAAATTGCCAAAACTTGAATATATAGATTCTATTATTTAATTTATTAGAATATTAATTCAATTAAATAATATATATGCCATAAATGAAATGCATCAATTATATATTAAAAATGTTTATATCAAAAGTTGATTGGATCTGAGTATAACACTTACATTCATTTGGCATCGTAGATCTTGATTCTCGTCACGGTATCACCTCGTTCATGGACATCTATGAGCAGCACTATTTCTAGATCTCGGCCTCGATGGCATATCGGCAGGATGTTTTTCAAGCTTCTACACAAATAAATGATGCAGTGGAAGAAGGAATAAATACACATTTACGAATGTAAAGTAATTATAGTTTTGTTGATTTCATGAATACCGAAAAATGATCGAGATTGGAGAATAACTCCCTCAATGTATTAAAATTTCGTTGGATCTCAGTTAAATAATTGGACCGAACTGAATGTTAGTCAGTCAAACTCATGGGTTTTCAGTTTAATAGAATTAACATGCACATCGACCCACCCACCCACCCACCCACTCAAAAAATCAAAGCAGGTGAGTCTGAACCCCTGACTTGGTTAAAAAAATAAAAATAAAAAACATATTTGAGAATTATTTATCATTATTTATTATGTTATTTTTGTTTTTTGAAATTCATATATTTTTTAATTCACCTTAACTTCATGATTAGTATGTTATTCTTCTCTTTTTGTTCAAAAAAAAAATATTATTAAACATTTATATTGATGTTTCAATTGATGTCAGGAATATCAAGGGAATCACTCAGAGAATATTGTGGTTAAATGATAAGTGCATTTTTTACACACTT
>CAIGRN010112100.1:0-13269 GCA_903798345.1 Fraxinus anomala | reverse complement strand
TCACAATGACTAGTGCTTGACCAATCCAAAAAAAAAATGTACACGATCAATACAGGAGTTTTTTCCAAATCCAATATCTTTATTCAATCTCACCTTGATTAGGAGTTGGATTCTAGAGTTCTTTCTGTTTTACTTGCCTTTATTTATCGGGCAGCAAGACTATTTTTACATCTTTTAATAAATCCTGGGAGAAACTTGTACACGATCTTACTCCAATGCAATTAGGAAAAATAATTGATGCTCATCTTATGTGAGCTGTTGTACTTCATCATGATCAATAGGCAGAGTATGAGGTTTGCACTCTATAGGCTGACAGTTTGGATAAGAAAGTGAAATCTTTGGAGAAAAGTGTAGAGTTCTTTAGAAGAAAATGGAGGAGGATGAGACAGAAAAGGCGAAATAGAAAGAGTTAGCTAAAGGTGTTAAAGTTTATCCTACTAAGGAGGCTACCCTACTGGCTAATATTAGATGAACTTTTAAAGATTTGAAACATGCTAAAAAGAATCACGAGGCCTTTGTTGTGAGGGCTGATCATAAGATCTCCAAACTTTAGGAGAAAGTTCAATTGACGAAGGTCGTGCAATACATTGTTCCTAAAGAGCTTGAAAAGGAAAAGAATAAATTTGTCTTGCTTCATAATCGAGTAGAAAGTAGTGAAAGAAAACTTGCTATTACAGAATCTAGCCTTGACGAGGCAAGTGCTCGCAAGGCCAAGATTATTGATGATGTGATGCAGGAGGGTGGTGACAAGTCACTTGATATTATCAAGGATTTTCATCCTGATTAAAATATAAATTTTTTAGAGGTTCACGAAGAGAATGACGAATGAAGGATTTTAGCAAATCAGACATAACTCATTTGTTCATTCATTGTCTCCCTTTTGACGTAAGCACCATCAATTATGGTTTTTATCTCCATTACAAGAAGTTGGTGGTTTGGAGCATTTAAAGATGCATGTGGTGGTCCTGTATACCATGGCCTTGTTCCTCGACATTGTCCTCTTTAACCTATATATGAGGGCTTCGATTCTCAAGAACTTTGCATATTCCTCCTTGTTATCTCCACACCTTGGCCAATTTGATCACTTCGGAGCATTCATTTATGTCATGATCCCTTGTATGATGATTTTTGCTAAATTTTGTTTGCGGATCTCATGCGACAGATGATATTCTTCGTTAACTACTTACGAATGAGCTGATGAAATTGTATGCACTCTTCCCTTGTGCTCATTAAGACGAAGGTACTATTGAGTTTTTCAATTAAGATAGCAGCTAAAAAGAGCGCATCTACAAGAAGTTCTAAAGTAGAGCAAATCGCCAACCTAGGTTCCTCTAATATTTGACTTTTATATTATAGATGGATATATATTTGTCCACGTTCTCCTTGACAACCTTGGCACATACATCGGAGCCTTCCCCCTATCCTTTAGCTTCTGTTTGCGACCTTATTCTATATTTTTCCTATTTTCAATTGTATCCCTCGTTTGAATTTCACTTTGTATAAAGTTTACCAACTGAAAGATAAGTGGTTGGGTTCTTATTGCGAACGTCCCTATCGAAAGACGTCTCCATCAGTAACCTGTTCCACAAGGCATATTTGGCCTTCTCGTCAGATATAGTTTCACAGGCGATGAGTTCAGTACTTAAATGTGTGAAGTAACTCTTAAGAGATTCCCCTTCTTCACGTCTCATGTCATTAACCGGGTGGCTAGTCCTTACTATTGTTGATTTTATATCCCGCATTGCATGGATCATAAAAAGTAATAAAGTAAACATAAAAGTCCGAATTATGTTTTTCATGAGAACTACTATCTAACCATTGGTTCAGTTTCTAACTTTGATTAAATTGAGAACTAATAGAAATAGTTATTTTCTTTTAATTTTTTTTTTATTTTATATATACTAAAACAATAGAAGATGATTTTTTTTTAAATGATGGTTTAAGTGTTAGGATTCATGAGTTTATCATAACTATTTCATTGATCTCAATTACCAATTATTATAATAATTAATTATGTATACCTGGTCGAACTATTTAATGTATTCAATTAACCACTTTTGAGTTCAAATTGATTTTATTTAACTAAGTCAATTTCATATCTCTTTGTGAATTCAGATAGACCTTAGTTAAATGTCTTATAGCTCTAAGAATCCATATAATGACTACACTAACTAGAAAATGTATCTCTACACTTTTAAACTAATTATCGAATTTTACTACGTTGTCTAAATAAATAATCCGTTCCAACGTAATTATCAATCACAAATCAATGAATTGATAGCCCATTAATCTAAAACAATAAAAATAAAAATAAAAACAATTCACAAAATCAATTGGAGANTAATCCGTTCCAACGTAATTATCAATCACAAATCAATGAATTGATAGCCCATTAATCTAAAACAATAAAAATAAAAATAAAAACAATTCACAAAATCAATTGGAGATTTATTTATTTTTTAATTTAATGTGTCTATTTATCTATCTCTTGACTCGAAATGGGAGCAGGTTTGAAAAAGGATCTTAGAATTGATGTTTAAAAACATGTTACAATCATTCATCATAACTAATTACTCAATTATAAATCATGAGAGAAAAATAAAACAAGAAAGAATTAAAGTACATTACTGGGTTTAAGGAAAGTGGAAAAAGATGAAGATCTTGCATTAAGAATCCACATCTTCTTGTAAAATTCTTGAAACCCTAACTTATTGATTGATTTCTTGATTTTTAACATAGACCTACCTTTTTTAGCCTCATCTACTAATAAATGGTACATAGATTGACTTTTTCACTGCATCACATCAGTGATTTTCTTTGAGAATGGAAGGCTTTCATCGTCATCGTCCAGCTCATATGACATCGTTGGCTTATCCTCATATAAAGGAAAAGAATATGAGGACTTACTTAGGCATCCACCTTCTATCTTTATGACGACAACGCTGGTTATTCCTCCGTTCATGAGATTTAACTTCTTCCAAAAGTCTATCATATTCGCTAGATTTAATGAGTCGACAATCTTGTCACCGTTTGCCAGGTAAGATGTTGGACATATGATACTTTAATATTTCGATTACTACTATTTAGAAGGAAAAAGTTTGATGTCGATTCTATATTATTCTCCCCAGATTCCATGTGAAATCTACGAATCTTCTATCTTTGAACATAAGGAAACTGCGGCTAAAGCTTATGCGAACCCACGTAGTAATTGTAGCTATGAAACCTATATAAGATTGATTCAACCCAAGAAAGCCAAAAAATTAACATTTAAGCTTGATTCAAAAATATTGAATCAGGAAACCAACACAATCGCCGACAATATGTTGACCCTGTGATTACAAGACTAAAAAATCTCACTCAATTTGTTTGAATACCAAAAGAAATAATTTTGATAAGTTTAAAATTAATTCAATGAAGAACAAGAAGAATAACAATATTCCTTGCAATAATATCTCTCAAATCGTGTTTTTTATAATGAATAAAACGAGTCGTATTTATAGGGAACCCATAAAACCTAGTAAGAAAATGGAATTAAACTCTAAAAAATAACAAAATATATTACAAATTAGAGTTTTAACTAAAATAGAAGATTACGCGAAATTTGAAAAATTAGCGTCCAGAATTGCACTATGCGGCCGCATAGGCATCCTTCATGCGGTCGCATAGGTTAATTGAAAGCTTTCAATTTTGATTTGATATAGAAGCATACGGCCGCACCCATTTTTTACTATACGGTTGCATAGCAGTCTGTCTTGTCTCCAAGTTTTGATTTCTTGATTCCAAAGCATCCCAACTTGTTTTTGCTCTCATGCCCAATATAGAACTTGGTCTTTGACTTGTTAATTTCACCCTCTTAGACTCCATAGCTTGAATGAGTGATTTCATGGCTTCATTGACTCTATTTGATCTCGAATTTGCCCTTAACCTCTTCTCAACATACATCGAACTCTCGGTAGTTTGTTGTGTTTCTTGGATCACATCAAAAGCTCTAATACTTTCATCCATCTCCTGGATGATTTTCCCAGTAGAAATCTTCTTCCATTAACAGTGGCATTGGGCAGGAGAGAGAACTGTTTATAGCTTCACCGGAGATTTCTCTCGTTGTTGCTTTGGATTTACGTTACTATTCTCCGGACCATTACTGTGATTTTTGACTTCGATCTTCAATTTATATACCTCCACCGGATCCACTTCTGATTGATTCATTTCTACACATATTTCAATAAATTTCTAGCTCAAAACAACGAGACCATGGTTATCTTCATCCTAGTTTCCCAGAGACACGTGACAATTTATTGACCTCAAAGTGATACTCAACAAATTCCTCTCAACTAGCCAAGGTTTTTCCCTCCTAAACTTGCTATTATGCTATCCAATAGGCAGCAAGTAGAGAAATGCCTATTTGGAAGGAAGCTATTACAAAATTCAGCATGCTCTTCTTCATCTTGGCATGCCTATTTATATATTTCTAATCAGGCCTTAAGGGTAAATGTGTCTTTTTAGTTGATAACATGTGACAACCTTTGATTGAATGACGTTCAATTAATTCTGTTAATTACTCACATTTTATTCACCAACTTATATGCCCTTCATTCATTCATTTATGAAGTCATGCTTTGCAACTTTATTTGGGTATGCTTTGATAATGGTTTTTGTCGATGCGGAATAACTTGATGAAAATAGTTCGCCACTTTTAATTGTGGGTTCTCATATTTATGAATGCTTGCTTCTACTTCCTGAGGTTAGTATACGATTATAAGGTTCATATAATCGGGGTACGAGTTCACCAATATTTCTTTATGAGTTCTTTTTATTAAACGTTAGTTTTTAAATCACCCAATCGATGTACTATACTTGTGACAATTTCTCTCAGTCCACCAAATCTGTGAATTTTGACCGTTTCTCATGTTCTCTTCTAATTTTACATTCTATAAAATAATTATTTCAGCCACCATATTATGTTAAAAAGTAACTTGTAAATAAAAAAATTTTAACTAAAAAAATATTTATAAGCAAAAAGAATTACTTTATAATAAAAATTTTACTTCTAAGTACTTATAAGATAAAATTATTTTTGTGTAAAAATCTATTTATAAAGTAAAAATACTACTAATAAGACAAAAATTTACTTATGCGAAAAAATTATATAACAGTACAAAATTAACTTATAATTATGAAATTTACTTTTAAGCAAAAAAAAAAAAAAAAAAAAAAAAAAAAAAAAAAAAAAAAAAAAAAATAAAAATTTAAAAAAAAAAAAAACCCAAAATGACNAAATATACGTAACAATAATACTTATAAGTAAAATATCAGTTATGAATAACAATTTCAAGCAATAAATTATAAATTGAAAATTTTCACTAAAGGGCATATATATAATCTTATTCTTTTAGAAAACTTTCAAAAGTGATGGATAATAAACTTTCGAGTATGTGTTGGATTGTTTTAAAAAATGATACTTAAATCATTCAAAATCAGTCTACTCATAAACACTCAAAATTGTTAATTTAAAAAATGCATATAACCGTACCCCCAAAACTCCCAAGCATGCCCTAAATTGTCCAAATTTATTCGATTAACTTTGTGATGGTTAAACCACTTGTAAATGAAAGCGATTCTATGATTGAATCTAACAGACGGGAGAACTTTGCGGTTCTTATAGATGTGGGGGATGTAACTTATATGATACTGAAACTAGTAGATATTTTGTTTACAGTGCGTTGGATTGTGAGTATGGAATTTGTATAGAAAGAAAATAAATTATAGGCAATTCAATTGCCTAAAACTTATTTGTATTGAAATTATTAATTATATGTGTTTGATTGATTTACTTTTCAATTTAGAAAATATTATATTTGACTATTTTTTATTAATGGGTAAATGAGAGAGAGATGTGATAGATAAGAAGGGAAAGAGATGGAGAATTCCTTGGAAAATAAAATCACACTACCTTTAAAGAAAATAATTTCCTTGATTTTGAGGAAAATATGGTCACGTGACCAAAAGTAGGAAAATGTTTTTCATGGAAAAAAAAGTCAATCAAACAGCAAAAAAGTGAAATTTTGGGTGAAAAAAAACATTTTTTTCATGAAAAATATTGACAATCAAACGTACCCTTAGTGTAATCCATCTCAAGTAAGGAATATAATAGTTGGATTGTTAGAATATCTATAAGAGACTCTTTTAATACAATATACTTTTTATTTTAAGAAGTTAATGCTTAAAATAAGTTTTAAGAGTCTCTATTTTAACTTTTTAAATTAGAAAGTGTATTTGACTCTCCAAATTTAGAGATCAAACTCATTCTTTATTTTTAATACACAGTTATTACATTTAATGAGTCACACATTTTAATATTCTACTTTTTAATCTATTCAAACTACTACATTTATGTTGATTGTCCAGTGACATTTAAAAAAAAAAAAATTACTTTAAATAAATATGAGAAGAAATTAATTTATATTTATAGAGAAGCCAAAATAAAAAGCATTGTTAGAGTACATAAAAAATTTGACTCTCTAAATTTAAAAACCATCTCCATACTCTTACAGTGGAGGTTCACATTTTCTTATTTCACCTGCGACTTGATCCATGAAATGCTGCAGTTGGCATGGGGATTTGTTCCTATAACGACTTGGATAATTAACCACTACGTATTCCACGAGTCAAATCAGCCTCAATGTTAATTTGAATTATCGGAATTGATTAATGGGGTAATCATTATGAAGTAGGATGACCAAATTTTGACGACTTAAAGTTGAAGAATCATTTATGAATGCAACGTAAAGATTAGAGACTAATCAAGTTTTTAGTCTTTGGATACACGCTAGAAAACGAAGTTCCTTTTGGGGTACATCACAATGTGGCTTCTATCCGACCAAATGAATGCAATGAAACTGAGCATGTTTGGTTAATCTAAAAAATGTTTAGTTTATTTTGGGTTAATTTTACTTATTTCGACTACAAAGTAAAAACTAGTTCATAAAGATTAGATACTGGCTATTCGTAAAACAATCATACTACATGTATAACTTTTGTTGACAATATTAGTTGACAAACTACACACTTGACACCATCACATTCATTCATTTTAAAAATTGTTAAAAACTATTTTTCATGTCAATTGTCCAAATTTTGATAACACATTGTTATGAACCATATTTGTACAGCTTTATTGTTCGTCAAATCCGTTTTAAACTTGGAAAATTTTTGTGGGTCCTAAGATCTCTGGCCGTGGTTAATTACTTTTGATTGCATCGCAGTCATAATACTTTAGTGGGTCTTATATGCTTTCAACTTAAAATATTTGATTTTAGGTTAATTAGAATCATGAATTCCAAAATAAAATGGACAAAATGACTTCCTATGGGAAGAATTTTGTACTAATACATGTACCTAACAAGCGGGCATCCTTGTACAGTCGAACCGAGCTAATGACAGAAGAATACAAAAGAAAAAAAAAAAATTGCAATAATAATGCAACACGAACATTGAAGTATGGTAGCTACTACCAAAAATTCAAATTGTCGTACATACTTGTATAATAAAATACAGGGGAAAAGAATTGGTAAGAAATAAGAAATGTGAATGGATTTAATGACATAAATTATCAGACCAGCAAAACACTCTTTCACAAGAACGTGAGCATTCCACCCACAAAAGCCAACGCCAACTGGCTCAATTTATCAGAATTCAAAACTCTGTGAGAAGCCGAAGGTGATGAATTTGGCAACGATGATCCGCTTCCCCCTTTTTCAGATGGAGAGTCTGCTGCAGGAGCAGTATCTGGGACTGGGGCCGGAGCTGGAGCTGGGGATGGTGGTATATCAGTGCCAAAGATTGCCTCCGGGAGTAGAACTTTATCGGTCTCATAAACTGCGACCGGATCAGTTGCACGAACTGCACTAATAACCTTTGTTTTAGTCCATCCTGAATCAACGTGCACTGTCCCAGAGTTATCGGTGAAATTCAAACTGTATTGTCCGCCGGCGAAAGTTGGAATTGGGCTTCGTTGGCTGAGGTTCGTGAAATCGGCCAGTTTGTAGTAATGTGGCAAAGCATGGAAAAGGCATAGAGATTTGAGTTGGTCCTGCGTGAGGTTAGAAATAGATGGCTTCTTTAAAGAGGCAAAGGCCTCATCTTTCGGCACGAAAAGAGTAATTCCTTCATCAGTGTTATTGGCTTGGCTTTGAAAAGTTTCAATGACTTTGGTGGATTGAAGAAAGCCAAGGAAAGTGTGGAACGGGCCGGCAACAGAGAGTAAGTCAGTCAGATTGACATATTCTGGTGCCGGTGCAGGGGCCGGCGTCCGTGTTGGACCTACAACAGCTTGTGCATTTGCTGATGCAAAATAGACAACAACTAGTATTGCACTAGTAAAGATCCTAAAGTTCATTTCAAATCCCATTTCTAGGCCTCTTAAATCTGAATAAACTCCAAGTTTCTGCAAGTAACATTAATGCATCCATCAGATCTGAGCATATATGATATATTATACTTGGAGCATTTTTGACTTAGCTTATTTCTGGGAAAGAAGCATACATCAAATCTTGACATAGCAACTTTCTTAGAAAAAATAAGCTAAGCCAAATATGCTCTTAATAGATAATTAAGTCACATATACTTGGAGCCTGTTTGGATTAGCTTATTTCTAAGAAAGAAGCATCTATCAGATCTTGACATAGCTACTGTCAAGAAAAGCAACTTTCTCAAAATTAGATTAGCCAAAGCCCTCAACGGTAACTCACTTATCTGAATCAAAATCACCCAATTTTGTGAGATCTCAGCCTTTCAACAAAAAGTTCGGCATAAAAAATCAAATCCTATTTGGGGAACTAAATCCAGGTTAACCATAATTAATAAATATTCACAAGTTCAAAATTCAGATCTACACATCAATCGAACGGAAAAATTACAGATTTACGAATAGCATTAGGACTTGCAGCAAATTAAGTATAGAAGCTGTTAAAACATGAATTTTGTGTTAATTTCAGATCAAAATACTTATTGAAGATAATTATCAGTTTATCAGCACAAAATGTAGTTAAGTACACAAAAAAACTCAGATCTGCTAAAGAAAATAAGCAAAGAATGAAAAAAAGAAAGAAAGAAATTATAATGCTTGAATGCTAGGCTAAAAAAAATTGAGAATCCAAACGCACAGCTAAAAACGAGAAGTGATCCTACCGAGGCCAGAGAAATTCAGATGGAAAAGGCGTCGGTGGAGAAGGAGACAAATGGACACAATGCAGCTGGAGAGGAGCAAGAAAGGCTTATATAAAAGAGGAGGAGGGTAACAAACCAAACAGCTGGTGAAAATAAGAAAAAGGCAGAGTAGGTAATATAGTCCTTGAGCCCCCTTTTTTTTTTTGTCCTTTTTCTTTTTCAAATGCATTATTGACGAGTATTTTGATCCCATTTTAATTATACATTCCTCAATAAAATAATATTATACGTAAATATAAAAATTTTCTTTTTTTTTAATCATATTTTTAACCATATATTTCCGATGAATACACTATTCAAAAATACATTTATAAAAAAACAAAAATGGGGCTCAAACAAGCCCATAATATGTGATAGTTATGACTTTAGACGAAAGACTTCCAGTTTGAAGAAAAACAGTTTGATGTAGTAAGGTGAGCTTTCTCTGTCAAATTATCGACCTCTCAACTTATTAATTTTATAATGTTAGTTTATCACTTTTTTTAACTCTCCAAACATAGGTATATACGTCATAAGTAGCGGTGGTGATGAACCGAGCAATCCAAACCCGGCTCACAGTCACTCATTCTCAACTCGACCCATTGGTCAACGAGTCTAGCTCGGGCTAGCTTGTTGACTAAGAGGACAGGCCCTACTCAGCCCATGAACCCTTCCCATCAATGGTAGAGCTAGGCTGGCCATAAGTCATTGGATATTATTATTTTAAAAAAATGGAAAATTAAATTGTTGAAAATCATAAGAGCATAAAATTATTTATAGAGTTTGGACTTGACTCAAGTTGCCTACATGAAATAGAGCTCGATTTAAAGCGAGCATAAACTTCTTATGGATCGAGTTCTCATGAGTAGACGAATAACTCGATCCTTTTGCATTAGTTAAGTTACAAAATTTATAAAATAGGCTAATACTGATTTGGTCTCTCAAGTTACTTTCAAAAGTTTATTCCAATCCGAACACTAAAGTTTCTTAAAGGTTCCATCCTGTTAGTGAAATTAGATAAAAGTCTATATGTTTTAGTTAACGCCCTTTAATCCCATTGCCGCGCAAGCCTTAATCATATTACATATGTGACAAAGAAACGTTGAAGTCCATTTTAAGACTTGAATAAAGCGAAAAAATCATTGTTTCGTCAGCTCTTCTAGCTTGACTTAGATTTGCATGACAATGAAATTAAGGACACGTTAGTACACCATATTAGATTAAGGAGAGAGGATTAAGGTGAATTAGGGTGAATTGTTATAAAACTATGTTTGGTGTTAATTATTTTATTATTTTGATAAGAAAATTGTTTTCAACTTGGATTAAAAAATATTATAGATTCTAAAATTTACTTTTTCTCTACAAAACATTTTTAATAACTTATTTTTAAGTGAAAAATTAGTTTTATTTTTAAGTAACACTTACGTTACAACCAAAATAAATAACTTACATCTTAACTTCTATTAATAAAAACTTACTTATTTACTTGTAAGTAAATTTATTTTTTACCTACAGATATTTTCGGATAACTTTAAAATATATATTTTTTTTTTTTTTATAATCTTAGTGACACTAAAACGTTAGGTCTTTGGAAATTCTAGATGCATTTGAAATATATGGTTAATATGTTTATGTACTTTAGAACTATTTAAAATATGCTATGGAATTTAATTTGGTCTATTATGTTTTGATATCAATATTGTGCATTTTGTGTTTAGAAGAAATAATACTATTTCTTATGGTTGATTTAAATTTTTTATCATCAATATGATATTCTTTTTGCTCATTCCAAAAGGGGAAAATGTAGTGAAATGATTATGTATGTTTTGATTTGAAATATAATATGCTTGGAGTATATGAAAAATGGGGAAAGAGAGAAAATAATTTATATGTTTTGAATATATGGTTATTGATTAGTAAAAAGATAGGGAAAATATGATTGTGCATGCTTTAATTTGAAAATATAATATACTTGGAGTATATGAAAAAGGAGGAAAGAGAGAAAATCATTTGTATGTTTTGAATGTATGGGAATATGAATAATATATATTCATTTATTAATTTGATATTAATTGTTCAATCTTACCTTGTAAACCATTTTGTCTGTCATAATCAAAAAGGAAAAAATTGTTGATCTATAATTGATTTCATCCTTAATGTTTTGATCATAACAAACAAGATTGCATATATATTTTTTTTACTCATACATATTAACAAAATTATTGATTGAATTAAACTTGTAAAATTATCATATTCATCAAAGTTTCTCATTTTTCTCTTAGTGTTTAATTTATTAAAATCATTCATTAAAAGAGAGAAATATTTTGAGAAGATTTTTGAATTTAAATTGCATTTGACTCTTCTTCATCTTCTCATTGAAAAGTTTTGATTGGTAGAATTTAATTTTTAACTATCATATTTATCAAAGTTTTTCATCTAACAATTGAGCTATCACTTGTTGCTATTCATTAATATGTTAGTCTCTCTTAATGATTAACTTGCTTGTATTATGTATCAAGAGAGAAATTCCATTGTAAAATCGATTTAATAATGTGTGGGTCGTGTTGAAGTCTCATAAAGATCATCATTGTAAGGATCGATGTTCCATGTTGTAAGTCATTGTGTGAGGCTCTATAAAATTCAATAGTGTTGATCATATTGAAGTCTTATTAAAGCTCAATAGTGGGTCGTGTTGAGATCCTGTAAAGCTCAATATTATATAAAGATTTGCACTCCTTGTTTATAGTCATCGAAAGCGTTATAAAGGATTGGATTGCACCATAGGTCAATCAACATGGTAAAAAGGCCTTACTCGTGCTAGAGAGCTTGGTAACGGAGGACGTAGATCATTGCCTTGGATCAAATGTCCACAATTATATTGTTTGCTTCATCTCTCCCTTTTACTTATCGTTTTCATATTTGCGCTTGTTATTAGAATTGAATAATTTAGTCATTGCTTGCTTGGAGTTTTGTTAATTCTTCGAAAAGGTTTCAAAAACCAATTCAACTATCTCTTGGTTAGTTATACTTTGGCTATCAAAAAGCACGTGATGAACAATGTTTAGAACTACTTAAAGTTCATTGATGAACTTCTTAATGCAAACCACAACATTTATTGCTTCTAAAGCAATTATGTATAAGGCTCCTACTACTGAATCAACAATTGTTTCCCGTTTGGAACCTTTCCAATAAACGCTTAAGAGTAAACCAATATCTTAATTGAGATTACTATCATTCTAGTATGACTAGAAGTTAGCATCAGTGTATCCATAAACCCTTAGTTCATTTTCTTCATAAAATTTTTTTTCATGATTTTATCTATGTAGATTGGAATAAGTTGGGCAATCTGATAAGTGTAGTTTTTATACTTATTTGAGACTCTAAATTATGATATTTTATTGTCTTTTGAATAAAATTCTATCTAGTTTATGTTAAATTATATTTTGTAAGTAAAACTTTATATTTAATGAAGAATTGAAGAAAACGTTGCAAAATAGCGGAAAAATGGCAAAATTCAAAAATCGAGGACTTGGAAGGAAACATTAAATTAATTGGACCTTAACTTGAAATGTCAATGGGCTTGAACTCTTTGGTTGAAATGAATAAAAAAGGGATTGTGAATTATAATATATATACAGGAAGGGGAGCTGCAGCCAATTGAAAGAAAAAAGAAGAAAGTTGAGGTAGGCATAGGAGAAAAACACGTACAGAAAGTTTTGAGGCAGAGAGTTATAAATACAGGAAAAACAAAGAGAAAAAGAAAAGAAAGAGGTGAAGAAAAGTCAAAATATTTGTTTCTAGGACAAAAACAGGGGCTGTGGTTTTCATTTATATATACACGTACACACGGGCTGAAAGCGGAGAAAATAAAGGTAACAACTTATTATTATTACACACACAGCCGACAGTAAGGTGGAGAAACAACATAGTGGAGAAAATTAGGCAACAATATATTATATATAAACACGCAAACAGAGGCTGAAACTTGAGAAAATTGAGGCTGAAATTAATTATAAAGGAGACGGCATACGCAAGAAGCTTCAAATTTCGTCAATTTTTGGTGAT
>CAIGRN010112094.1:0-17437 GCA_903798345.1 Fraxinus anomala | reverse complement strand
ATCCATAGAATCACCATCTAAATCAAAATATGAACATAATGAGTACATTTTGACATTGATTAATCATACGAGCACATAAAATAAGGAGGAAAAAATATGCATTTTATATTCCTATCACGTGCCTCTTCACATTCCAGTCAAAACCTCCACCCAAATCTTCCCCAACGTTTATGATCCCAAAAAAATCTCAAAACCCTACAGGAGAATGATCTTATATAGATAATATATAAAACTACGTAATCCCTACATTATTCCAAAAAATCAAACCCCCTTTTCTTATTTTCCAACGTTGGTTAGGGATGTATCGATGTTATAAAACCTTAAATCGAAGGTGTGCTAACAACCATATTCACTCAATTCAATCCATCCGGTGTAATACGAAGTGGGTTTCAAGATTCTGATAGACTATAGCAACAAGCAAAAGCAGTTTCAACATAGGCTCCAATCAGATTAAGCACACGGTTGGAACCACAAATCCTGATGTTGCTACAAGTCATCCTTCTTCACTGGGTTCAGTATGGGTTCAACAGAACGCATATTCTATTCCTGTTGCTGCTCCCCTGAATGTTTTCATTACCATCATGATTTAATCATGCATCCCATTTTTTCAAATTTATTAACAAATGAATTGTTGTTGTTCTTCCTTTCAATTTTATAAATATCCATTATTAACTGGAAGATCGATGGAATGGGCAAGAACTTTAATCCGAACACAGTTAGATCCAAATCGACTATTTAAACACGACGATGAGAAGTTGATTGAAGCATCACAGATTTTGATTTAGAATCGCGTAGTGTCAGGTACGACAGAATGTTAAAAGGTGCAGTCATTGAATAGATTTTGTAGACTGAATGTTTTAGATGATGTTAGGCTATGGGTGTGAGTTAAAGATGTTTGGCAAATTTGGTTTACATTTTGAATTTTATTATGTTCAGTAGTTTATGTCAAACCTTTTGCTATTTTCACCTTCATGCAACCAACATTTTTTTAATTAGTGTAATGAAAATGGAATCATGTTGCTGAGTGATAATTTTTTCAGTCAAATATGGTGTATGTGGTTGGAAATTCTAGATGTACCATTTTGCTGTTAATTTTTACACCATTCTATGTTCAATACGCTATGGGGAATGTTTATGTGTATTTGTACATATTGGATTGGATTACTAGTTATTCAAAATTTCAGCTGAAATTAGTATCACATGATTTAATCTATTCATTCTTTTGGTGCATTTTCAGTTAAGTGAATTTCTCATTGTAGTCATTGAGAGGAACTCCATTGTAGTCATTGTAGCAAGAGATTTGTACTGTTGAAGAACTCCATTTGTGTTGAGGGTCAGTTGCATAGGATTTACACTGTTTATCACCACATAATTAATCCTCTATTTTTCCTCTTTATATTTTCAATTTTGCATGAATTCCAATGGAATGTTAGACTATGGTGTTCAAGTGAATTGGTGCAAATATAACTCATACTACAAAATGCTATAATTTAATATCCAAAATATATATATCTGTCATTAACTGTATGAAGGATCATCTGATCAAAGTGCCACACTCGTGCATATACACATATAAATATAGTACACATAACAATGAGAATTAGGGAGAAGTATGACTTAATTATAAGATATAAACAAAATAAGTTGAAATCGATTTTGTAGAAGCAATCAACTTAGTGAAATAGTCTGCCAATTTCTTAGTGGTCCCCACCTGAAAAACTGGGGAAAACTTAAGTATTTATTGAGAAGACACTAGAACTCTTTGATCAAGTAATTCATTCATCCTGCTACTGTCCATACAGTTCAGAGAGGCAATTGTGGCCCTCGACATAAAGTCCCAACCCGAATGCAAATAGTCCAAGTTGTGCCATAGCTCTGTATGGACGATTAAAACAACAAGTATGTGAATTATAAATCTTATGATTAATCATAGAAAAAACACATAGAAGATTGAATTGAAATTTAACCGCATTTTATTTCGAATTAATATATAAGCAGATATAGGGAATATGTAAAAAGATTACATATAAATCATAATGTAGAATAATTACATATATTTCGTAGTGGCATATGGATCAAATACGTAAAAGGATTACATAATAACATAATTGATATCTGATTCACGCTTCCTTTTTCTTACGTGGCACATCGGGAGAGGTTGCTTACAAGTTCTTTTATTATAACATTTCCCTCCACAACGTCCACACATGATCGGATTGATGGACTTGAGCTTTGTACGCCTCCTAGAATTCTTTGATCGTTCCTTTGGTCTATTTGATTTAGGTGGAAGGATGTGAGTCGTTGCTCCATTCTTAAGATGCGTCCAGTGTTCGTGACCCCCTAATGGAACGATGCCACCAACGTAGATGTCCACATAGGCATCCTTCATGTTGTAACATGAGCATTAGTGGTAAGGCTGCTCTCCCTCCTCATCTATTACCACTAAACCATAATAACATGAAATACCATCTATTTGAAAACGGTTACATATGCACGTCATACATCTCGACCACTTGTTGAAACCAATGTTCTCCTACATTTCAACACTAATGCGGTTAGTCATTTTATTTGATTACAAAACACATTCTTTTATTTATTTATTATTCTATACATCACACATGCGAAATCGATTTTTTTTAATTGTATAACACATGCAGGGAGATAGCACATAGTCGGAGATTTTGTCAATTAACATTATAAAATCATCATATACAAAATCAAAATCATGTTGTGAGAAGACCAAATGCCAAACATTTTTTTTTTACGCATTAGTGACAAATTGCAGACACAAAAACAACCTCACAATACCACTTATGCAAATTTTCAAATCCTATCTCGATTACAAATTATTGTAAAAGACACCATTATCAGTGACAATTTAGCTTCTTCATTATAAATCCACACAATCAAAACTATCTATGTAACATTTCAAAACACAAAAATCATCTATTACACTCAAAACATATGGAAAAAGAGAATATATCTTCTCGGAAACGTGTTGAATTGCATTTCATAAAAAAATATTATTGATATTACGTTGTGAATTACGTAATTAAGACTGACCCAAAAGCTAATTTACCTTTTTCGAAATATGAAAATTTCTCCAACGACTACCACCGAAGATGTATGTCTTGATCGATACAATTGGAAGATGAGGATTGGCCTTATGTTGTCTGCCACATATGTGTGCATCTCTCCCATCTTAATAGTAAACTTATCTCTGATTTGGAGGATTCATTAATTGAAAGCGTGATATTTGCCGAATTCAAAATTTATCAATTACAGAATATGGAGTGAGATATAATTATAGAAGTTAGTATTTTTAAAGATAATTATCATTATGATTAGCATTTGTAATTATATTTACCATTACATAGTAAAGTGTGAAATTTTATTTTATATTGAGGTATATATGAATTTTCCGTACATATTTTGTCTGCTGATAGAGCTTCGGCCCAGTCTTGGTAGGCAGATCTAATTGTGGACCTGAAGCTCTGTAGCACTACAAATTGGACACTGGTTGTTTTGGGCTTCACAAAATCTACAATATTTGCTGAGCCATTAAATTACAGTTGTACCACAAAAAACTATAAACTGATGCTACCGGCTACGTACAATCACTTAATGCTATGGTCTTCTGTTAATACGAAACCCTACGCTGCATATACCAAGCAGCCAAACCCTCCATAAACCCTTCCGTTAAATTAAAATTTGTTTACACCACCAGAGCACCGCCGGCTGTAATCAAGCAGTAAAAGCCCTCCGCCGCTAGCATCACCTCTTCGATGGACGAAGACCATCATGACCTTGCAGAAACAACTACATCCTGCACTGGAAACTCGGACATATGCCAACAACTCCTAGACCGGTACGCCCACTCATCCGCTCCGCAACACCGCCATCTATGCGCCACCGCTGCCGCCACCCGATCCATCATTCAATCTTCTGACCTCCCCCTCATCCCAGTCTCCTACTTTGCAGCAACAATCACTTCTCTCTCCAATTCGAAGTACCTAGACTCCACCGCTTTGGCTGCCTTAACCTCTTTCTTATCCATTGTGCTTCCTCTCGTTCATAAAGGCGAGATTAAGCAGGAGAAAGCGGCAGAGGCTGTTGGGTTTTTGGTCGAAATAGTGGAGGGAAGTAACGGTAGTTTGGGGACTTCAAGCGTCAGGGCAGTGGTGAAATGTGTGGGTGTATTGGCTGCCGAATTTTGCGATTCAGACGATTGGAACTCATTGAAGCTCGGTTTAGAGTGGCTCCTAAAATTCTCTCTTGATAAGCGCCCAAAGGTTTTCCTAATTATACTTACTTACGAAAGTATATGCAATTTTGTATTTTTACATATTGATCAACGTAGATACACATGTCAATAAAGGCTTTGAACGAATCAAGGTCTATGCCTTTGTGGATTACTATTGATGGATATCTTAGCTGGCGATGTTATAATTTTGGAGTTTCTTTCTTACTTCAAGTAGCATTGCAAGCCAAATGGCATAGGAAATTTGACTTCTTTTCAAATGTAATTATGGAATTGTTGGATAAGAGTAACTGGAATCACTTAACTAAAACAACAGTATGATCGATTGTCCTTTTGATTTTCAAGGTTCTTTTATAAAATCTGCTGGAATCATGGTTGAAACTAACTCGTGATTAGGTTTCCTAATAGTTATCTTTTTGTGTAAATTTTTGCATTTCAGGTGAGGAAATGTGCTCAAGATTGTGTTTTGACGGTTTTCAAGTCATTTGAATCATCTGCTGCGATCAAGAAGGCAAGTAAATCAGTTTACTCACTGCTTAATGAGCACATGAGTTTGGCCATCAAAATGACTGTTTCAAAGAGCGTAGATGGAAATAAAGATGATACCATGTCAAGGCCCGAATGTCAAGAAGTTCTTCATTTGCTGAATGTGATAAAACAAGTGGTTCCATATCTCTCTGTCAAGATGCGCAGCAAAATTCTTTCACAATTATCGAAGACTATGAGCCCTCGGTTTTCAGCATTGACAAGACACATCTTTGATGTTATTTCTGTGATATTTGAAACTTCAGGAACTGATGTTATACTTCCTTGTGCTGAAGATATCATTAATTTGCTTGTATCCTACATATCTCTGGGAGACAAGAACCCAGCTGACACTTCATTGTTTGCCGCAACTTTGGTCAAAACTGCTTTGTGCAAACTTCAAGATGGTGATATAAAAGAATGGACGGTTTATCTACCTATGGTAACTGAATCCATTTCAGGTATTTGCTCATCTTTCTTGCTATCTGGGTATATGTGTGGGCTTTGGGGGTGGGAACAAGCTTTTCAATTTTCATATCTTAGGCAGCTTCATGTATTTCTTCATCCACATTTTCATTACTAACTAAGCACATAAAATGTCAGGTCTTCTGTCTGCTGAGGCTGATACTGCTTTAAAGGCTTCCAATTTATTCAAAGAACTGATAAACTGCCTTATTGATGGCAAACACTTCTCAACCATCAAAAACCAGGGAATAGAAGATGAAGTAATCCACAGTGACGAATTTGAGGCTATAAAAACTACATGTGCAGTGTTCTATAATGCACTAAGTACTTCCTCTCGTTTTCCCAATGAGCACTTTTTGGCAGCAATATCCTTTTTGTTCCTCAAACTTGGTGAGTGGACATAAGGTTTTCCATAAGACCCCTGTAAATTTAACCTATAACTGGATTCTGGGTAATTTTTCCAGGGAATTTCTTTGCATAGTTGTGACTGGAAAGGATATTTTAACCACTTATTGTCCGTTGAGTCTGAAGATAGCTAATACTTTAATACCCGATTTGGCTACGACATTGAGATGCATATGTATGTGGTAGTCTGGTAGAAAATGCATTNGTACGTGGTAGTCTGGTAGAAAATGCATTCTCTATTTAGTCGTATATCACACCTAAAAATTCTAACCTTGAAAATTTTGCTAGCATCCTAAACAAATGAGTTAAATTTTTCTGTCTCGACTTATTATGAGAAAAAGAAAGGAAATTCTTTATTTTTTTCACGATCTGAAATCAAGTCTTGTAGTGGCCTGTTACCTGCAGTTGGGTTTTCCTTTATGCCATTTTACTAAGCTTCTAGCATGCAGGTTGATTGTGTTAATCATTAATGTGTTTCAAAGCTTCACTGATTAGAAATATACAAGGCTTTGTTATCTGTCTGCCCAAGAAGGACAGGGTTCATTGGTAATCATTGACACTGGTTACTTGTAACATGTGCATTAGGTGATCCTCATGCAATTAATCATAGTTTCTTCATGGACCATAAGTTCTTCTGAACTGTAATCCTTGTAAAGTTCCATTTTTCTCTGCATTATTTTCCCGTTATCCTACACAAATTGGTAACATGTCTTTCCGAGACACTGGGATTATTATGTTTTAAAATGGTTATCATTGTTTATAGACTTGTTTCAACCATTTGCCATTGTGATTGCAGGTGAGATCTCGGACATGTTTACGAAGGATATAGTTCTTAAACTCGCTGACTTGATGAATGTTGCATCTGGAAGTGCATTAGATATAGAACATGTGAGTATTCATGGAAGCCCCCCCTCTCTCTCTGGGTGACTACTATCATGTTTTTCCAATGTTTTTTGAATCACTTGCAGCTAGTCAATTGTGATCCATTCTATACTTTTAACTTGTACTTGTGAATCTTGATTTATATACATGTTGGCATAAAATTTTCTCATGGATTGTAAAATAGAGAATAACATGCCTTTTGAATAGATTTACTCTTGATCTTTCACTTTGGGTCTTCTGTAATGTGTGAGACTGATTGTTCTTGTAAAGTAATCTTCATTGCCGATATACTGCACACGTTTTATGTTGTGGATAAAAAACCGAACTTCACCAGCTGGTTTCATTGAGACTCAATGGTTCTCGTCTTTTTATTACAGCTTCAAGATTGCATTGGATCTGCCATTGTTGCTATGGGGCCAGAGAAATTAATTGGATTGCTTCCTATCTCGCTCGGTGGAAAGGATCTTTCTTGTTCAAATGCTTGGCTGATACCTATTTTGAAGAAAAATATTGTCGGGTCGTCCTTGGGGTTCTTCATGTCCCATATTATACCTCTGGCTGAATCCTTCCAAAAGGCATCATGTAAAGGTATCTGCTAAAAAAATATCTCTGTCCTTTTCTCCAAATTTTCTGGTTATCAATTTCATTTAGTTAATGAACTTTGATTGAGTCATCATGTAGGCTTCCATTAGGTTCATTGTTACATCACCAAAGCAACTAATCCTTTATGACCACACTTTCTCAGAATGGTTTAATAAAAAAGAAAGATTGCAATAATGCTAGGAGGAAGTAATATTTCTTCTAATCTTCCAAAAGATTTATGCGCTTAATATGATTGAACAAATGCCTGGCACCATGGATAATAAGATAAAGAAAGCTTCTAATCATCTTTATCAGTGAAGGACCTTATACTGCACATGATAGTTGTCAATTTTTACTTTGTTAGTTTTTTTATTTTATCCTTTCTAGTGTTTTCATTCTATCCTGCCGCCATTTTAATTACATAACCATGTAATTACATTAAAATCTATTTGCTTATTTAATTATGAAAAATTGAAATTGATTAATAGAAATGATATTCTGCCTGAAAATACTGGTCTGGTGCAATAACTGAAAGAATCCTTGAAAGATTGCAATCTTTCAGATACAAAATATTGTTAGGCATAGTCACTATTAGAAGCAGCAGGTAAAATGTAATTTTTTTTTTCTCCTGCTTAATAAGAGCTTCTAATTTGGAAAATTTGTACACCTTACTTCCCTTTAGTTCTGATAAATATAAAACCCTTAGAGCATTTCCAGAGTGAATCCTCATTTTGAGGAGTCCAACAAACTCTATATCTGAAAATTAAAATAAATAGTGAACTTGATTCTCCAAATGTAGATAGCAAAACTCTCCATATAAAACTTTTAATGATTTCATTCGCTATTTCACAATTTTCTATGCATATTTTTGGAGGGAAGCATGTAAATGAAAGGAGGAAAAAGGTTGAGCAATAATTGCTTATTAAAAAAATAAAAAATAAATATAGCGTGTTGTTGGACTTGTATAAAAACACAAACGCTTTATTTTTGAAATTTCTTAAAGATACTCTTTATATTGGAGAATATGCTCTTTAATATAAAGAGAATTATTGGAAATTTTTGTATTTGGCAGCTTCTTGTCTATTGTTGTAAAGTATACACAAGAAATGTTCAGTTGATGTACTGATTACATTTGCCTATATATATAAATATTCCAGACGCTGTATTTTAAATTGTGTAATGTGAATCAGGAATACTTGTGTATATGTTTATAATACTTGAATTATAATTTATTCTCTTGTCTGTGTATTTTGCCGTAGTGCATGCTTAAGCTTTGTAGTACTCAGATTTCTATTATATCTGGAATTTAAATTTGTGCTCCTTTCCAGTTAAAAAGACAGTAATTGGCCAAGATCTGCAGGCTTATGCCCGTGGATGTTGGGAATTGTTGCCTGCCTTCTGTTGCAAACCAAGTGATACTAGTCAGAATTTTGGAGCTTTGGCTAAGCTTCTGATTCCTTTTCTCAAGAAAGACTCATCCATGCTTGAAGATATTGCCATTAGTTTGCAGGTAGGGTTAAAATCATTCAAGCTTGATGTTTATTTTTCCATGTCTTGTTGCCTGATGTTCGTTCTCAGCTGATTTACCTGTTAATCTTACTCAGTGTTCTCTCTCTCCTCATTTAGGAACTAGTCAATCAAAATAAAAGTGCACTTATGTCTGATCACGGTTCTGAAGGGCAGACAAAAGTTCAAAACACAGGACTCGCTGAAAATATTGCGGTGGATCTTAAAAGTAGACATTTTTACTCGAAAAAGACAGCAAGTAGAAATATAAAGGCTTTGGCTTCGGGCTCCAAAGAGTTGCTTCAGGCTTTAACTAATGTCTTGTTTGAGACACATCCAGACAAGCACAGACATCTGAAGGTCTTTCACAATTTGTTTAGTTGTCTTGAAAGTTGTTGCTGTCCATTTCTATGCTTATTCATACTGCACAGTTTCCCTGTTGCCTTCTTTGTACAGCAATATTAGTTGATCTCTATCCTTCATTTTTGCTGTGTATTTCGTCACATCTTTCTTCCTTGCTTCTTTGACATAATTTCAACACTTGATTTAGGTTTATATTTTGAGAACCTTCTGTTTGATGTCAGTTTCAAGCAAGTAGATGTGAAGTTGTCTACGATAAAACCTTAATTGTATGACCATTCTGATGTTGTTGGACTTTCAATTTGTAAAGCAATGTAAACTGCTCTTACATTCATATCATTTTCCGAAAACTATCTAGATTTATATGTCATTACTTGTGTGCTTGTTTGAGAGTGCTTATGTTTTACGGTTTCTTTTTTATTGTTGACCTATTTTGCATGAAGTTTTATCAGTAGTATCTGAAGGACAGAGATTGTTGGCATTTATCAAAATTATCTTTTCTTTTCGCAACTTTCAGGGCGCAATTGAATGCTTTGCATCCATAACTGATTCTTCAGTAACAACACAGATCTTTATTGCTTCACTCGAGAAATTTCAGCTCGTAGAAGATATCTGTGAACGTGGAAAACTGGAGTCTGAGACTGATGGCTCAGCAGATGTAGAAGACAGTGATGCAACTTCAATAAAAAATGACGCCAATAGGTATGAGTTAAATTTCGTCTTGAAAAAATGGTGAATAAAATGGGCCTGTCATTTTTTGTCCTGATGATTATATGCCACATGTATATTCAGATCTTACAATCACATTTGTCATGTCTATCTTTCATGAAGGTGTCGGATTCTGGATCTTGCATCATGCTTTGTTGATGGATCCAGTGAAGATCTAGTCAAGCTAATCTATTCTGTTATTAGACGTGCTTTACAGGTATGCTGTTCCACATCATTCACTTTATGATTAAGAATGCTGGTATGGTCCCCAATGTATATGAAATTCTGGTTTTTAGGCAACTAGTGAGGTTGGCCATGTTGAAGCATATCAAACTCTGAGCAGAATATTAGAGGTATCATTTGTCCTTTTCTGGAAGAACATACTTCTTATATGCTTGTCTCTCATTTGTGGTTTTGTTATTGTGTGCAGAAACATTCATGGTTCCGATCTTCACATTTTGTTGAAGTAACAGATTTGTTAATTGGCATGAAGAGTAATATTACAATTAAAAGTCGTTTTGCCTGCTTCCGGATCTTGCTGATTCATGCAATAATGGTAGGCCTACTATTTTCGACATTTATTAATTTTAAGACTATTGTCCAGAATTTTTTAGACATGTAATACTAAATGAAGTTTGTTTGGAATCTGTTGTCATATACTTGACTCCTAGTTGAACTCTGCACTAGTGTTAAGAGGAAGTCATTTCTATAAATGTGTAAATATTGCCTTTTTTCCATCTAATATTCTTTTGTTTGAAGCTAAATACGTTTTCATATTACGCAGAGCAATGTGGATGAGGACAACACAAAGGCTTTCCTTATTCTGAATGAAATCATACTTGCATTGAAAGATGTAAGAACTACTCCTGATATTTGACATTGAGACCGTCTGAGGTTAATTATTATTCTTTGTCGAGTATTAAACTTCTTACAAGCTTACACCATGATATTAGTTTGATGCTTAATGGAATGATGGGTATGCATATGAACTTTGTTCTTTTGTACATTGAACAGTGGGAGTCAAAGATGCTAGATGAGTTTAATACGTCAGTAATAAAATCTAATTCCAGGATGCAATTTATAGTGGTTGGTTCTGGGTCCTTCCTGGACATCAAAGCAAGAAATGTGAAGCTCTTTTATGATGCTCAAATCTTCAAATGGAGCTCTCATTGTAAAATTATTTTTTTCTTACTCAGCAAGCTTGTTAGTTGTTAGGAGGATTTTTTTTTGCTTTTATTTTTTTATTTTTGTTGGGGTGTGCTTTATGTCAAACTTTCATTTTCTTGATTATTGTCCGGCCTCATGTTTCCTAAATGGGTTATAGAAGCACGAGTTTGTGAGTTGGAAGTTAGCTCTGTGAAGGGTAGAATTGAATTGACTGCCTATAGATTTCTACAAATAATTTTCAGCATAATCTTAAAGGCGTCTGGAACACTTGACTAGCCAAGTTTCTATTTGAGGTGCACTATTATTTCCACTGTCATGTATGGTCTAGATCATGTTTGTTTGGCAATTTTATGGGGTTATTTAGATTCAGTAATACATGTCTAAATACGCCCACTTTTTCATCTTTCTGTCATGCAAACTTTTATAACGTAAATTGTGAGAACAATAGACATAGCAGTTGCCCGAACCATATGCTTTGTGTGCATCAAAAGGCATTATATTATGCACTTTCTAGGATATCTGCACTGTTTTTGTTTTGGTCAATCATATTACAGTAAATGTCAATTAGTGATACTCAAATTTACATGTTTTCATACAGTCCGATGAAGAAGGTAGGAAAGCATCTTATGATGTTCTAAATGGGATAAATTCTGAATTGAGGAACTCATCAAATGCTACCTTTGATGGACCGTATCGCAAAGTAATTTCTATGGTAAGTGCAACTCTGTCCTTCTGTAGCAGTAAATTAACCATCCGTATCCAATCTTCTTGTAGATAATTAATCCTAATATCCTAAATTAATTGTTCTTTATTTGGAATTTTTTTATTCGAAACAAGTGCCCGAAAGTCATAAATTATTGCCGTGACAATTATGACTGAACATGGAGAACTGGAAATCCTTTGGTTGCTTGTTGTAGAAATTTGTGCAGTGATAATTATCTGGTTAAGATCAGCTATACTGAGAATTTATGTGCAGCAAAATTCTGCTGTCTTAATGGTATAGATGTGGTTACTAATTAATGTTGGGTGTTGAAAACACTCAGTTACAAGTATGAACAAGAATGTTATATCTAAATTTTGGAGGAGCTAACCTTGTCATCAATTTACTCTTTCCAAAAAACAAGCACATGAACAAATGCATTCATTTATCTCGGGCCCCAGTTGACCAGATTGTAGTTTAAGATAAATGCCCTTTGAGAGTACATTTTTGGCCCTTAAAAGTGCAGGGAAATGTTCCTGTTATGGAATTAGAAAATGATAACATAAAAGAGGAAGTTCATAATTGATTGATGGATGACTAAAGTTAGTCCATGTTTGGCTCCCATTAAACTTTAATTCATTTTTCTCTCCCCTCTTATCAACCACACATTCTCTCAATACAATAATATTACACATAAGCCCAAAAATTCTCCTTACTTTTTAATCACACATTCTTCAAAAAATACTATTCCAAAATCAATTTTTTTCAAATAATGGAGCTCAAACAAGGGCTTAATTGATTTGTTGATCAGTTTAAAACTTCAATAATGCTGTCTAAGCATCATGGCCTCATGAAAATACTATTAAAGCTTGAGAACTAATGACTTGTGCAAAGTTTCCCTCTATCATATGCAGATTTGTAAGATAGTGAACTCTCGTAAGTCTTAACTCCATCTTGTTGTTCTTTAGCTTCCAAGGGTGTAATTATAATAAGTTTTCCCCACTGACGGCCCTTCGATAGAAGGGAAGCACGGGCTAATGGAAACGCAATTGCAATGTTTTGTACGATTTTTCTCTAAATATCATTATCATGTCTCTTGAAGTTATGATTATGTTGCTATATCCAGATCATGGGATATCTTTCTGGTTCATCTCCCCATATAAAGAGTGGAGTGGTGGCTGCACTCTCAGTATTCGTTTACAATGACCCAAACATCTGTCTTTTGATGCCTGATATAGTCCCCTCAGTTCTGGAGTTGCTACATAGCAAATCTGTTGAGGTTACAAAAGTGAGTTTTTCCTGTCCTCTCAATTCAAGTTATTTTTCTTTCATTTTATTGCCCTTATGATACTGTGGATCTGAATTAAACAGGCTGTTTTGGGCTTTGTGAAAGTATTGGTTTCATGTCTTCAAGCCAATGACCTGCAACATTTCCTCTCTGACATTGTCAATGGAATTCTTCCTTGGTCTTCTATCTCCCGCCACCATTTTAGATCAAAGGTGCGCGATTTATTAGGTTTTACACTATTCTGACTTCTAGACTGAATACAACATTAAATTGGAAAAATATTTTTCTGATATCCATCTTCAAGGGGAATGAAACGGGATGAAATCTGGCATTTTTGGAGTGAAGAAAAGTTTTGTCTGCTTTTATGTTAGGGTTTGATGCATCCGGATCATTACTTTATGAATTGAGTGTACTCCATTCGGTTATGCCATGGTTTCTTTATCTTTTGATTTAATGGATTGTTGCCTCTGCCTTTTGATATCTTTCAGACATCCAATTGTCATTCTTATCTTAGGAGTATTTATCATCTTTCTTCACTCAATTGTTTTAAAACAAATAGATGTATATGCACTCCCCATGAATACTTGTCTAGAAACAGGTATCAGATGAGTATGACGTGAGAGAATGGGATCAATTAGGGGTTGTTTGTGTTTTAGTTTTGTGTTTTGAGTTTTGAATTCATTTTGAGTTTTGTGTTTTGAGTGTCCATTTCGAGATTGTTGAAAATGTGTTCTTTTTGGCATTTTGAAAAATTGTTTTAAAAACACCCAAAACGTGTTTTGAAAATTTTGGCTTGATTATTTCTTTGTAAATTTTTAACTTGTTTTCAAAAAACGTGTTTTCGAAAATAGGAAAGAGAACGCGTGTTCACTGTTTTGGAAAATCGAAAACAGAAAAAGGCTTGAAAGTGGTAAAGAGAACAGGTACTTAGGATAAGCAAAGAGTGTGAAAAAAAGATGGGTTTGAGATGAGATTTACTTTGGGATAATGTTGGGGACTTCATCTTTGGGGTGGCTAATGTCCCAAATATGTTGACCTACAGTCACTGTCACTCTGCCAGCACAACGCACATCCTGCTTTATCTTCCCTTTTCCCTTCCTTAGCTAGAGTATTATTGATATGCTCCTATCATTTAAACTACAGGTTACAGTCATATTGGAGATCATGATGAGGAAGTCTGGTTCTGGAACAATTAAGGCTCTCGTACCTGAAAAATATAAGCATTTTGTCCTAGGTGTTATAGAGGTAGTCTTCTCTTCCTTTCCCTCAGCTCTCTAATTTTATGTTTCTAGTTCTTGATTTACTTAGTGATACTTGATCGATTGTGCACTGCTATTTTCTCCAATAAGCTAATGTCTTGATCGATTTTTTTCTTAACAATGAACAGTTACTATTAATAGACCATATGTAGTGTGGATTGCCTCATTACGCTACGAGTGCTGCAAATTGTGTCTGAAGCTTGAGGATTAGGCACAAATATTTCTTTTATATGTTAAGTATTATGAAAATAGAATTTATAGGGTCTGTTAGATTGTGATTGTTTATAGATGCATTATCTTTTTCTCTTTTCTTCTCCTGGCTATAAATCCACAATGTTCACAATATTATTCTTGTTTGGCAGAATCGGCATGGAAAGACAAGTTCTAAGGTAGCTGAAACCACAGAGAGTAAACCAGAAATTTCAGATTTGACTCCCAAGAGGTACAAATTCTCGTGCAAATTACTTCTTTATTTTGTTGTCATCCAGACTGCTCAGATTACCATTCTTGATAATTCTTGAACTTGTATTTCTTCCAGACACCAGAAACGGAAATTTGTGGGATCTGCAATTTCATCAAAGGAAGAAGGTTCCAGAGGTCCGAAAAGGACGAGGGACAAGATACAGGATGCTGGGAAGTCATTTAAGAGAGTTGGAGATTTTAATCGAAATCATCTCAAAAGAGGCAAGTCAAACCAACCTCAAGGAGGTGACACAGGTGCAAGGAAAAATATGGAGAGGACAAAAATGAAGCAGAAAAATGAAGGGAACGTTCTTAGACCTCACAACGCATTAAAAAATTCCAAGCACAAAAAGGCTGGGAAGAAACAACAGAAAATCGATTGACAAGAACTGCAGCAATGCTATAAAAGAATTGGTATAAAATTCTCTTTTGGCTTCCTGTGAAGAAGAACATTGGAAGTTGATACTAAAAACCTTGCAGGTAATCATCCTACAAGCGCAGTTTTGCAGATTGAAAGAATGAAACATGGGTCACTAATCTTGATTGGTTGGTCGTAACAGAACAAGGAGAAGACGTCTTTCTTCATCCAGATGAAAGATGCCTGGTGCCTAATATTCTTTGTTTTGTTATCTTCAGAGCTCGGTCTACAGTTTTTGGGTGTACGTCTTGTTTGGTGAAGTTGTGTGAGCCGGGCATTATATTATAGTTGACCTTAGTAACATGTATACTTCCTACTCATGATTTATAAGCTATAAATTATAGATCATACAGGAATGTGTATTCAATATGAATGGTGGTCAGTCAAGGCCATTTCATTTTCTAAAATTTTGGCGTTCATTTAAAGTTACTTTTTAATAGAAACATTCTGCTTACGCTTTTTCCGTATGGTGTAATTTAAATTTACTTTTTAATAGAAATTCTCGTCTTGAGATGCTTAACAGCTAGCTATGGTTGAGCTAACCCGGAATTTGTATTTTGTACTTTTGAAAAATAAAGTTATTCCGTAGTCACTGTGGATCAATAGATTTAAATTTTCAGATAGTTTTACATGTTAAAAACATTAATGAGCAGTAAGTGAAACATAGTTTTGTGTGGAATACTAATAAGTTGAATCCACATAAAGTGCCTGTGATAATGTACTTGATACTTGGGAGAGATTAAGTAATTAGTTATTAAAGGAATGCGTGAATAAGTTTACAATGGTTTTGCTCAAGTAAACTTAAATAGTCCCTCATAATCTTATTTGAATAAGTTAAAATTTCAATTATTACAGGGCTGTCGAAAAATTGAAGGTCAAATTACACGTCTATATTGTAATTATTAATTTAGAAGACTAAAATGGGTGGACGAACAGAAATTAATGTTGCTGCAAATTCTTACGAGTCAATCATGCCAACTAAGATTAAAATATCGACTATGTTTCAAATAAACAATTGTGATTACCAATCTCTATAGTCAACAATAACTAATTCCAATTACAGAATTAACGTTTTTTCATTAAACAAAAAGTTTTCAAAAAAAAAAAAAAAAGGATGCTGATTTTCTATTTCTTATTCATAGATTGAGGAACCCATTGTCATGCTGGTGGGTCTTCTTTTAAGTGTAACACAAACCAAAACTAGAATGAGAAAAATTTCTTGAATTTCTGCAAAGTAACATCATAAGCAGCTTCAAACAACACAATCCTTCAACGAAGACCACCATTAAGTACCCAATTCCAAGATTAATGCTCAAGACATATGGTCAAAAGAAATGAAATTTAAAAACTAGTAGTTGGAAGGCATAAAACAAGCCAAAAGGGTTGAACCAAAGGAAATGAAAAGCAGCTCGAGATAGCTAAATGAAGTAAACCAAGATTCAAAGAAGGTTCAAGAAAAATGTACTAAATTCAACAAAACAAACAAAAGGAACATATAAAACACAATTAACCCCACAATTCTGCATAAATGTGCATGATGGAACATTATTAATACTCTTAAAACATATTTGGTATAGTATTAGTAGATAATCCTGCTCACTTATTATGTAGTTGAGTCTTACCTAATATTGCGTGATAGACACAAGTTGTAGCGAGTTTTTGACATTCTGAGAAATTTCGCATCAAAATTGAGTTAATCGGAATTGCAAAGCAAAAATAGAGAAGCATTTCCAACCTTCCTAGCAGAAACCAGGTGAAACTTTTATAGCCATGGCCACAATTTTGGGGCTAATATGACCGTTCTTAGCATATTTATACCATTTAAACTGAGATGTCTTATCAAAATCATGCCGTGTACTGTAGATCCTTTCTGAACCACATTTTCTAAAAAAATTTCTTCCCACCTGCAAAGGCACTCATCTGCATTATATTTAGAACAATCACTACTTCATTAGTAGACTATTTGCAAAAGAACTCGTGAATGCAAAAAATCTTCAGGATTTTAGGCAACTAAATCACATAAATGTTAATAATTTTCATATAAAATAATGTGAATGAGGATGAAAATGCTAATTTCCTAACAAAAATCAACTATGAAAGTTATGGATAAACTAAAAATGCAATGCTGAATTCAAGTACGCTGAAGCTAGATGGCTTTGGGTTCTAGTTTGATGAAATGACTGATGGAGGCTTTTGATTGAAGTGCTTGTTGAAGAGCTAAAACTTGAAGCTCCTTTTATAGAATCAGTGGTTACCAGTTGAATTATTGAGTACGTGTATAATTCACTTTTGTTTTGCACTAAACTGGAATAGGAGGAAAAAGCTAAAGAATCCAGCAATCCTACAGTGTTCTGTGGAATGTTGAATTGCCTTCGGTACATCCCATTTGAGCTGCCTTTTGGAGAAGGGCAATTGCAGACATGGGTTCAGAGGATTTTGCCTACTGGTA
>CAIGRN010112065.1:552-10870 GCA_903798345.1 Fraxinus anomala | reverse complement strand
ATTATCTGCTTCTACTTGGGTGTTCTTGATCTTAGCCCTGGTGAGTATATGGAGCAGGTATGGTATGTGTTTCAAGTTGGAAACACGAGGTAAGGTCTGTGATACCAATTTTATTGGTTACCTTGATTGTGCAAGTGTAAACTGTGTGTTTTGTTTGCTTGCAGATTTATTGGGAATCAAGGTGGAGATTTGTTGGATTTTGATACCCAATAAATCCTGGATAATGATGTTAAACCGATTTTATTGAATTATACTTCATAGGTCTCGGCCGATGAGTGAAGAGAATTATCGATACCACAATTGAGGCGACCAATCGTACAACCTTTATGGGTCATTTGAAGTAGCCTAATTTAGTTAGTGTTGCTCATGGTCCGACCCATTATCTTGGACGACTTTTTCGGTTGTAACCCATTTGTATTCTACCTTTTGGACCTAACTATGATATAACTTAAAAGCCCTCATCCCTTGCCTTTATATTGGCTACCCGTTACTATTTGTGCGTGTGTGAAAGCGAGGGAGCCGTGTTTGAAAGAGAAGCAGCGTTGGTTTTGCTTAGTGCTTGACGTGCTTTGTCTTCTCCTTCTTCTCTAGCCTCTGTGGCTATCCTGGAGGCTTCCATAACTTCCCCACAACGTTGCCCTTTGTGGGTAAGAACCGAAAGCAACCGATTGGGGTATTAAGGTGGAAGATTGGTCGGTTGATGGTGGTGAGCCCGGTTTCTTGGTGCATTGAAGATCAAATTCCAACACCTCTTACTTACAATCAGTTTCTACTTTTAGGAAAACAAAGAAAAAATATATAAACAAGAATAAAGAGCAGAAGATGGTTATTTATACCTGGAGGTGGGATAAACAAACTCAAAAGAATTGCCAGAGAAAGCAAGAAATTCACAGCAGATTTCTTCTTCTTTAGTTTCACCTTAATCTATTACTTTTTCATTATGACAATGAAATAACGAATTTGTGAGCCAGCGTCGATTGTCTAATGGATAGGACAGAGGTCTTCTAAACCATTGCATTTGTTCAAATCATATTGGACACAATTTATTTTCATATATTTTTTATTTCAATAGCACGAAAGACTTAAGAAGTAGATCTGTTTGTTTCGGTGATTTCTAGAATTTGCAAGTGAGAACTATTTTCTTTATTTGGTGTATCTACTTGAGCCAAATGAAAGGAAACTTTCACGTCCAATTTTGAAGGGAGAGATCCTCCTTTGTAGCTGCTCAAATCAATGTGATTATAATTGTTTTGCAATAAACGACTTCCCAAAAATGCCAGAAATATAGTTGTATATTGAGTGATATAACAAATAAGGGTCTTGCTACGTATACATAAAAATTTACATAAAGGATTGCAATAATTCCACATGGCACTGTACTATTTGCCAGTTTAAAAATACGGTCAACTTTTTTATCCATCTTTTCCGTCTACATTATTTTATGTAATCCATTATGTATAATTTTCATGTATAAGTAGCATAATCCAACAAATTATATTAACTCATCCTAAATTAAGCAGAAGTAAATAAAGTTTCACCTAATATAATTAAGATTATTGTGCATTTTAGAATCACTCTTAATGCTATCTCCACTCAGATTATAAACCAAGAGCATAGATGCAGACTATTGGTCCTTATCTATTGCTCGACTAAGTCTTGGATCTTTCATTATAATTGTACAATTAATTCTCAATAAAAACTATCAAAATCTTCATTAAATTATCATGTGACACTCATACCTCCAACTTTATGAAGTTGTATTTTCCTGGGCCAAGATGACATAAGTTAGGAATGCGATAGGTTTCTATGAGGGACATGACAATTTAAAGGAGAATTGAAGGCTTTTTATTTTGCAGCTATAACTAGAGTTTGGACCAAGTCGTTCTTTTTCAATGATTTGAGACCAACTTACTACAAAGACAATAGATTCAAGACGGATTTGAAATTTTTTTCCTATACAATAACGATTTGAAAATTTTTCCTATCCAATAAGTTTAAGTCCCTGTTTGACGACCATTATTTGGCTAAAATGGAGTTTTGAATAATTATATTTTGGAGAATGTAAGGTTACAAAGTATGAAAAAAATTGAGTTCACGTGCAAAATATTTTATTATGTGAATATGTAGTTGAAAATGAGTATGTAGAAAAAGATTTTTGAAATAATGATTATCAAATAGGGACTAGGTGTGGTTAAATTGCCACTACAAATATTATTTATTACATTACATTATGTCACTGTTTGGTTATGATTTAAACCTTGATTTTTATCTAAGTCAAAATCAACATTTTAATTTTGACCATATATTTCATGAGAATTACAATTTTTTAACCAAATATTTCATCAAATTTCTATCAAAATTTACTAAAAATCTAATTTTTAGCCGCATCGAAGAGGAGCTATAACTACACCTCTGGTAAATCATATTTTTGATGAATGTGCCACATTAATTTTATAATTATAATCCTAATCAAATTAAAAACTAAATGATTATAATTACATCCCTTCTCAACGTTACTTTTTCCTATTCTCTCCCCCCACCCGGGCCATTCTAATAGGTATGATAAATCAAATGATAAGACATTCTAGTTTTTAGCTTGTAATAAACTTAGGGTTCTGATCGAACTAGTAGTCCTATCTATCCACGTCTCCAAATAGAATATCTTGAGTACATAATTAATATTTGAAGTTCGTTTACACGGTAGTAAGCCCGCCCCCCCCCCCCCCAACTCCATATCTAATTCTACCCACAGATTTTACCCCACCTCTACCCACCCACCGTGAGTTAGTTATTATAATTACTTAGGATCATCAATTTTTATATGCATCACTAGATAAACATAAAAAGTGAACAATGCATCATAATCGTTGGAAAAGAAAAAACAACTCTCGTGAGGAAAAAGAAAAGACCGCTAGCGATGGAGGGGAAAAAAAAAAAAAGTTACACCGTCCATCGCAGGGGGGAAAATGTTGAACAGTGGAAATGAAAAAAAATAGTTAACAAAATATTTAAAAGGATGCATATTTATGTAATTTTACTTGGGGCCATTTTAGTAGATTAAACAAATATTGAAAATTATGGTGTATCTAACAAATTTTGTATTAGTATATAATTACCCTAAGTATAAAGAGCGCCCATTTTGTCTAAAAGGCACGAGTTGAGGAATTTAAGTGTGGTTTAATTACATCAAAGACCTCCTTTTATGAAAAGCTTCAAATTTACCCTCACTGCCGCCAATATCCATATTTTTCCCCACCAACCATTGCCATCTTCCTCCTCTACCACTTGTAATGGATGAAATCGAAGATCCCACCCCCACATCCCATACCTTCGCCCACCACCACCACCACCTCCGCCATCAAATAATTACTGGGATACTTTCGCAACATGATTAGTTGTGTTCAAATGGAGTAGAAGTTGATAAACCAAGATCAACAAGTTTGATCTCATAGAATGTTTTAATCATTTCATCTAGAAGCTTAGAATACTTTCAATGGGATTATAAATTACACTAAGTGTGCACATTACCCCCAAAATGCTTACATGATAATGAAAAAGGTGAAGGATGTCCACCTATGGAGGGTGTGTGTTCATGCGAAACTCGAAAATCTACATGATCGTTGACAAGTAATAGATTTAGTAAGTTGAGAGTATTGTCCTATAGAGAATAAATTCAATTCAAGTGTACTACTTTTTTATGGAATTCGAATTATGTAAATAAAAGAGATTTGATTTTTATGATTATTCTAAATTAATCTAAGAAAACAGTAAAATTAGGGCTTATCAAATTATGGATGATTGGATTGGATTTAGAATCTCCATATTGTTATCTATTTCAATTTTTAATTATGTAATCTAGTCATATTCATGTATTCTTGACAATCGATAAAGTTAATGTATTTAATATTTTTTCCAAGACAAATTAATTATATTCTATTCATGACCCAAATTAATTCCTAAATAGAATTCGAATAATTAGAATGCATAAATTTTAAATTATCTATATGATTGAACACGTAATAAATGTTATCCCTAACATCTATTGCACGTATGTTAATTATCTCGCGTTTTAAACTTATTGTGAGCCTCACAACACTACAACAATTAACTAATTATTTAAATGGTGATCAAGCAATTAAATAATGCAATGTGTAAACAAAATTAATCAAAAAATTACACAAGAAATAAACTAAATCGCTAGTCTTGAATTAGAACAAATAAGTAATAGGGCTTATCTTCATCCAATACAAAAAGAGGATCTAACCTAGCATGTGTTTAAATAAATTACAAGAAGAATAATAGAAAAATTATAACCCTAATCATGAATTAATGTAAAAGATGTTGATCTTCAATTCCAATGTTGAATTTTTCGAAATCTTGATGTAATTAACTTCAATTCCTTGCTAAGGTTTGATATTCTCTCTCAAAATATAGCAATTGACATCTTATTTTTGAAGAATTTGATGATATTATTATGAAGAGGCAAGAGAGGATTTCTTCAATGTGCAGCCGTTGTTTTGTTTTTATAAGAGCTAAAAAATAGGTCAAAATCACTTCCAATTTAAATTTCAAAATAGTTTGAATCGCGAAAGAAAATGGTTGATTCATCTGCGGAAATAGCCCCCCCGCGTGCATACAGATAATGAAAATTAATGTATTGCACGTGCGCCAAAATGGCCCTCGCGAGCGTGTAGGTTCGCGTCGCTTCGTCTCTCACAACTTTCGGTATTTTTGTCATAACGTTTTATCCCGATATCCTATTGAGATTATTCAAAATTATTTAGAAGGATAACTCAAAGAACTATAATTCTTCTAGAAATAGTATTTTTCCAATTCGAACGTCTTCTACCCGAAAAATGGGTCTCAATATGATGCTGATAATTTGGAGCAATCATTTTTTGTTGAAAATTGAATTGTGAAAGTACTTTGACTATATTTCACTTCTTTGACCTCCAATTAATCATTTGTGAACTTCAATCAACGTTTTATGGTACAAATCAACTATTTAATATTTTCATTTTGGTTCTCGAACTTTGAATTTCTTTCGTTTTTACTCGTTTTTTCTGCCTTTCTTTAAATTCATCCAATTTTTCTCAAGTTTTAACTAACAAATAAAATTAACAATAAATTAAGCCATAAGTCATCAAAATTAATTACAATTGATTTCATTTAACGGTTCACACTTATTAGCATGCCTAAGTTCTTATAATGTATCTCGATTGGAGGGGTGCCATTTAATTTTTTATAATTTCTCTCCACATTTTTATTTTTTTTTTTTGTTTACATCTCTTTTGTACATGAGGCTTATAATTAGTAAAACCCACTGTGCCACCGGAGATGCTCCTCTCTATACCCATTTTATTTGCCACTTATACAACAATTCACATTATTGCATTGAAGATGCTCTCAAGTCATTAGAGAAAAATCATGCGTATTCATTTAAATCTTATTTTTAACATATATATATATTTTTCCAAAATTTGACACGTACATGAAACTTGAACCTAGATATTGTGTCTTAGTCTAATACACTAATACTATATCAACTATACATCTCATCTAAGTACTTCCAGAGATGAAAATGGTCGATATTGGATTCAATCTTATCTTCAACAGTATGCTTACATGTCTGTAAAGCACATTTCAATTATGGGCATAGTCCTTGTAGTTCAATTCTCACGAGATATCACCTCCTCTCACCACTGCTTTGGGCATTAGAAATTCAACAAACACATGAAGTACAGCTAAAAAGACATACCCTATTTAATATAAACGTGTACTCTACAAATATACATTACGATGACCATATTATACCTTGTTTGGTAAAAATTAAAATTCAGATTTTAATATAAATCAAAGTCAATAATTAATTTTTATTACATAATGTGATCAACAACTTTTAAGTCACACATTTTATCAACTTTTATTAAAATTTTCTAAATATCTTATTTTAATCCCCCACCAAATAAGGGCTTTATATAAAAAGTCATACAATTGTATACAAAGAAATCCAGTATCTTTATTCAGGGTCATTTGTATACTATGGCAAAATTCAGTGAGTTTGTTTTGTGGGTCCTTTTTCCTTTTTTGTGGCTAACAACTATGGCTTGGTCACAGCCTCAAGAACCCCAAGTTCAATTGCCTTTTCATCTTTGGGGACTCATTAGTTGATAATGGGAACAACAATGGCATACTCACTCTTGCTCAGGCCAACTACGGACCTTATGGCATTGACTTCCCGGAAGGAGTCACTGGCCGCTTTACAAATGGCAAGACTTATGTGGATATTCTAGGTAACTTGAAGTATTACTTTGTTGAACCATTTATCTAAAAATTTAAATTGTTATACCGTGAATGAACTTATTTATTCTTACAACATGTTTGGCGAAGCTCAAAACAAGTAAATTTTGTTATGAAATTCAAGATTATGGAAAAGTGTATTACTTTCTTGTGTTATTCTGCACCTCAAATTTTAAGGTTTCAGGCCTACATTCCACCCTTTGCGAGAACCAGTGGTCAAGCATTACTTCGGTGGACAAATTATGCATCGGGACCAGCTGGAATCAGGGATGAAACTGGAAACAATTTGGTAAAATGAAATTCCCTCATATATAACTAAGAAAACTTCATTTAATTCATGTTTATTTAGAAGCTATGGACCTAGATAAGGTGTTGGAAATAATACAACAATGGAGAGAAAAAGGGATGAAGATAGAACACCAAAACTGGGAATGAAATTGCAAGACTTGAACACGTGATCAAATGTTGTCCTCAAACGATATTTGTCTCCTCTCTAAATGATTTGAAGGATTTTTGGAAAATAGTTCAAAAGATTAAACAAGCCTTATGAAGAACACTAAGGCACAAGTGTTTCTTCAATATCAACAATGTGAAAACTTTGAAAGTGTTTGAATATGATTTGATGATTTGGAATAACAAGAATGGATTTCTTGATATTAATTCATCATTTAAAATGGAATACTAACTCATATTTATAGCATTCAACTAATACACCACGAAATGGTTCCAACAATTCATGAATAGTTAGAATCTATTCATCAAAAGACACCAAAAATCAAACCAGAAAATCAGCCACAACGGCTATTTTTTTTAGAACCATGCTATCGCATGGCTATAGCCTTTTGTGTCCCAATAAATGCAAAGGTAACCCATGTGATCGCAAGGACAGGAAAAATCAAATTTCCCTAATTTGTGTATCCACTTTTCATTCCCACATTCCCATTTTGGCCCAATTAAGGCCCAACATCAAATTCATCATTTTGTACAATAGATCCAACAATCCACCCACTTGTTCGAAATCGATGTGTATCAGTTATTCAAAATATCAGCACTTATGCATAAAGATTAGATATCTTTCAATTTAAATCTAACCATAGCGTAAATCTCACAAAGTACCATCGAAATTCTAGGTAGCATGATAGATTTGAACCAATTATTCCTTGTGACACAAGTGTTATGTCTTCACAAGTTCCTCAAACTCGCTTAGTGCCATTATGACCTTACACTTATCCTATTCATTGAACTTTTAAGAGAGAAATTCTAACTCTTTATTAAGACGGCACCACCTCGAAGTTCATATAGGTGAAGTTCTTTCAGTATTTTTGTTAGTTTTTAGATATACTTATACCACATACTGAACTTCATTAAGAGTTTTGAACTCATCCATCCAACCATAACAACCGGCACTATGTATCAAGGATAGGGTTTTAAAATAGGTTAATAGTGGTGAGATTTATCCACTTATCGAATGCCTTGTTAATACCAATTGAACATAGATATACTTATTTAGTATATTTTGGTAGGGTGCTATTATTGGTGGATTTTATACAAAAGTTTCAATCCCGTCCTTCACGATGTTAATTTTACTAACTCTCTTGTAAGATGTTTAATCAACGGATCAGCTAAGTTCTTACATACATATGTTTTAGATTCGTAAATCTAAACTTTCCATTATATACTTCGCTATATGCTCATGCTAAAGTGGCTTAACTATCACATAGATAGGTGTAGAAGAAATATCTTTTGCGTCCAAAGGAATTCTATAAAATACGTCTCCATTGTTCAGTGTGTAATGCATATTTGTTTCTTAGATTTTCAAGAAACTGCACATCCTCCAAGAGTAAACACTCAACCTGAAGTAGACTTGTCCAAGATCCTTCAGTTTGAACGTGGAGGATAGAAACTTCTTTATTTCTTTAATCCCTTTTATGTCATTACTAATTATTAGCTTATCATCCATATAAAGACATACAAATGTAATTACAATATCACACACTTTAGTATATAAACATTTATCTACTAAATTATGATTAAAACCGTTTGACGTAATTTTAGAGTCAAATTTTTCGTGCCACTTTTTAGGTGCTTATTTTAATCCATATAAGAACTTGACTAATTTGCATACCTCATGTTCATTTTTCAGTAAAATAAATCATTTTGTTTGTTCCATATAAACATCATCCTCCAGATCCTCATTAAGAAATGTCATCTTGACATCCATTTGATAAACATGTGAATCATATATTGATACTAATGCAAACAAGATCTTTATTGTAGTTATCCTAGCTACTAGTGCATATGTGTCGAAATAGTCAATTCCTTCATTTTGTCAATACCATTTAGCTAGTAATCTAGCTTTATAGGTATTGAGTGTACCATCAAAATTATATTTCCTTTTAAACAACCATTTAAAATCAATGGATATTGATCCTTTTTGTAAATCAATAATTTCCTAAGTATTGTTCAATATAATAGAATCTATTTCATCACTTTTTGCATTTTCAAAAATATGCAATTTCTATAAGACATTGCTTCTTTTTAAGTTTTAGGATCACTTTCAATTTGAAGAACAAAAAGAATTGTTCTTACAACATCGTTCTTATCTCCCTCCACTAAGTAGAGAGAAATAAGTTGGGAATTTATTTCATCTAATCCTAAATCCTTTTCTTTTCTAGCTCTTCTGCATCTTCGAGTTCACTTAATAGTTCAACATCTCTCGTAGATGTTTTACTTGTGATTCTTCAGAAGTGGGAATGTCTACATGAGTTTGTTTTTGAGAATTTCTTATTGTCAATACATTCTTGAAGAACTCTACATCCCTTCATTCTATTATAAGATTGGATTCTAAGTTTAGTAGTTGATAGGCCTTTCTATTTAAAGCATATCCCACAAAGGCACGTTTAATATCTCAGGGCCTAATTTGGTTCTTTTAGGATCCGTGTTCTTATAATAAGCAAGGCATCCCTACACTTTGAAATAATTTATATTTGGTTTCCTTCATTTTCATATTTCATATGGAGAAACATTATTCTTTTTCAAAATAATCCTATTAACTATATAACATGCACTAAGTAAAGCTTCACCCCAAATTTAAATGGTAATTCGGCATTTAATAACATGGTATTAATCATTGGAAAATGCCATGGGTACATAATTGTACATGGACAACGACGCCCTCCTATTGGTGGGGTGCATGTTATTGTCTGGCTCCCCACCAATAGAGGGCGCCGAGTGTCCATTATGGATACCCCTAGGGGTACAATTATGTACCCATAGCACAACCCTTAATCATTTCCACGAATGTTTTATTCTTTCTTTTAGCCAAACCATATTGTTGAGGTGTACATAGTGCAAAACATTGGTGTATGATGTCATTTTGTTCACAAAATATGTTGAATTCAATTGAAAAATATTATCCACATCTATCACTTCTAGTAGTCTTTTTCGAAAACCAAGAAGTGAGTGATTTATACCAAGCAAGATCCTTTTCGAGTTTGAATTTATTCATTTGGAATCTTTCTTCCTAATTGATTTTCAACTTTTGGTTTATCCTACATACATAAAAGAGTGAGCTGGGGGGTTACTGTTTACAAGCCTAGTCGAGCCAAATGGCTTGACGGCTCGACTTAGGCCTTTTATTTATTTATTTTTTTATGTTTGATTCAGTATTTTAACGAGCCAAATGGCTTGATGGCTCCACTCGGCTAAGTCGTTTTTTTTTCTTCATTTGATTCTGTATTTTAAGTTACAAATATTCATTTTAAACGATTTAAAATTTGTTGGAAATGTGAAATGCAGTCATAATAAATATATGATCGATAATTTTTTTATTTTTTATTTTTTACATTTGATTCAGTATTTTAATGAGCCAAATGGCTTGACGGCTCGACTCGGCTAAGCCTTTTTTTTCTTCGTTTGATTCAGGATTTTAAATTAGAAATATTCGTTTTAAGCGATTTAAAATTTGTTGGAAATGTTGAAGTGCGATCATGATAAATATATGATCGATAATTTTTTT
>CAIGRN010112062.1:0-27169 GCA_903798345.1 Fraxinus anomala | reverse complement strand
CCCCCCCCCCCCCCACACCCCCACCCCCAAAAAAAAAAAAAATCTTATGACTTTCCCAGCTCATAAGGGTTATATTAATTACTATTTCTGCTCAGACACAAGAAAAATGAAAGTATGAGTTACATTCTAGAATTGAACATCAAGTTGACACACAAATAAGCGATACAAACAATGTCACAACAAATTGGCGGAGTAGAGGGGAGATGTAATGTGAATTTTATGGAGTAGATTAATGTCAAACCCGATTTGCCTCGACACTCATAAAGATAATACTTATTGAAATTGAAACCAAATTAAAAAATGTAAGAAAGAACAGATAGATCGAACCAAAAGTTCAGTTCTTTGTTCTTAAGGCCAGTTTGCCACACAGGTGCTCATGGTTAAACAACAATAGTCTCTCAAGATATAACTATCTCTTCTTGTGGTAGCAGTACTTCAAATTACAAGAAATGACAAACTAAAAAAATGTTTTGTATTCTCTCTGAATAAAGGGCAAATGCAAGGCAAAAATGTATAAATGAATTGTACTGGAGTACTGGAGTTTGTTTATAAAAGTCAAAAATTGTGTATGAAAACACAATGCTAGAATCACACGAGATTGAATAAACAAGTCTATTCGAACCGTATATGTCCGAAAGCACATGATCCTTCATGAATCTATTTTCTAGAAGACTGTAACACAGATCACGGTCTAATAAAAGATGAGTTACCCACCATGTTCCATGTTAACGCATCATCAAACACGAAGAATCATAAAAAATATCCGATCGTATCAATATCTTCTGTGTTTATTTCTTGAGCATTTTCGTTTCTATTTTGTTTTAGTTCACGAATAACATAAAATTATATATTATAATTTGGAGAAATGCAGTTGAATAAAGAATAATAAACAATTGGGGAGAAAATCAATTAATTTCTTTAAATTTCGATTTATTCATCTGACTAAGCGTGCCCAGCGGTGCCAGAATATTAACTAAAATAAAATGTAAATTTTCATAATATTTAAGTACTAATTTAAATGCTTGCTTACACAAGTTTGTTTATAATTATGTTCTTGTTCAGTGATACATATATGTCATTTTCTGTACAAGTACTCGACAATTTTTTTTCATAACTTTGTTTTGTGCAGAATAATTCCACTATAAATTACAAAACAATAATATCATGACAAATTATGAGCTAAGGGCCATTTTGTCGGAGATAAGAAACTATATTTTTTTGTTTTGTCTTTGCAAAGTGTAAAAAAAAATTTCATTATCAAGAACTATCTAAAAGTTTAAGATAAACCCAAGAAGCCGCCCTGGCCATACTTGCAGGTCATGCCAGACCTTGTAATTTTCTTCATGAATCAAATTAGTGTAGTTAGTATAAAAGTGTGAATCGTACCGAGTCAACTCACTTTACATCTTTAGCTCCCCATTTGACCCCTATTAAATTGCAATTTATTTTTCTAGCTCTTCTTATCGATCACAAATTTTCCAATAAAATAATATTATACATAAACTCAATTTTTTTCCCTTTTCAACGACACATTCTTCAAAAAATTATTTTCATCTTATTGTAAAATGAAATAATGGAAGCCAAACGGGAACTTAAGGTTGTCTGAGCAAAAAATAAAAAAAAGGATAATTTCCAACGTTTAACACTTGAACTGTGTTTCACAAAGGCACACCAACAGGGAAAATTTGCTAATGAAAGGTTGCAGCAGGGAGAATGATCCATTGCTTATTACAGTTTTGAAGAGCATTTGTCTCACTCATGGTGCAGAATTGAAGTCAAGAACGAGCGTTATAATGTGCAATTAGTCAATTTGGGGTGGGGGGCCGAGAGTTGGAGACAAGGACTAAGAAACTTCATGATAATTCAATGGTACGAGCATAGCAATAAAATGAAACATTGTAACACTAGCTTTAACATTAAAATGGAAATAACTACATCAAAACATAGCTACTAGTTCAATTAGGTGATCTAAAATGTAAATGTTCAACCTGTGTAAGTTCCTATCACACTTGCCTAAGAATAAAAGAAACAAACACAATCACAAAATAAACATGTTCATCAGTTCAACAGCAGTAAACTAAACACGTTTACTCACTCCTTGGTGGTTTTGTTGATGAGGGATTTGTGGATGTGAGGAATCACGCCACCACCAGCAATGGTTCCTTTGATTAGGGTGTCTAGCTCCTCATCCCCTCGAATGGCCAGCTGCAAATGCCTTGGTGTTATTCTCTTAACTTTCAAGTCTTTGCTCGCATTTCCAGCTAACTCAAGTACTTCTGCTGTCAAATATTCAAGAATTGCAGCAGAATAAACAGCTGCTGTGGCTCCAACTCTTCCATGGGCATTACTTCTTGACTTTAGGTGACGATGAATTCGACCAACTGGAAACTACACTCCAATAAACAAAACCAAATGCATTGGTAAAAAATTAAAATTAAGCCTCGATTTGGTTCAACTTAAAAAAACAGATTTTTAGCAAATTTTGATAAAAATTGATGAAATATGTGGTTGAAATGAAGAATAAAGTTGTGGGTCCCCATAAAATGTATGGTTGAGAACGAGTTCAAGTATAAATGAGATTTAGAAAATAGGGACCAAACCGGGGCTAAAATACAAAGGAGAAAGATTTATTACAGATGCAACTGAGCAACTAGGCAATGCAGGAAAAACACAATCTAAATAACAGAAACGATGATTAGATGTTACAAGTACGTCAATTCCATGTCATGTGACAGGAATATGAGAAAGAAACAATCAAATTAACCTAAATAAGCCAATCTAACCCTCCGTGCACGAAAATGTAAATCTAGCAATCAAACACAAAAATAATTACATTATAAACTTTTGCAACAACTTTGTGTTGGATCAGCAATGTTACTACTGCTAAGGGTTTGACATCCACAGTCACCCACGAGTATGCAGAAACCCAAGATCCAGAACACATTGCTAGTTTATATTAGCATCATAAACTAGATCAAAATTTCAGAGAGGGCTTGCATTCACTGGTATGAGTGTATTAATTCTCTCTGCAGCATGTTTTGAGCAGTGCTTGACTAGTTAGTACACTAAGCTGGATAAGATTTGAACTTATATTTCATTCTTAATATCATCTAGAACATCCAGTGTATTGTACCAAACATGCAATTGAAGTAAAGCATATAGCCACAAGTAACCAAGAATTAGCAAATTCAATTACGGCCTACATATTCATCACATTGAGAAATTAACCAAACCATGATTGTCTTTGATTGCAACAGGTCTTGCTGACTATATATTAACTAACATTGTCATTCTCGTTTTGAAAGAATCACTAACTCAGACAAACGATTCAAATTTAAAGTTTTAGCTTTTAACCCACAAATTAATAAGATTTGTCTCGTTAACTAGAAAATTATGGTTTCTCAAGGTCTCATTTCAAGAACGAGAACAGTAGGCATGCAAGTAAAAATCAACATTACTGAACTATCAACTTTAGTTTAATCCAATAAATCTAACGGGCGGCATATATTAAATAATTTTTACCTGAAGACCAGCACGAGCTGAACGAGAAATCGGTGCCTTTTTCTTGTCCTTGTCCTTGTTCGCAGCAGCTGCTGTTGTCTTTCCGGCCAAAAGCCCCTTGCCACCTTTTCCGGCCATTTCCCTCACCTTCACTTCCATCATCAACAAATAAATTACACGTTAACAATTCCATACCTAGCCAAGAAATTAAACAACGCAAATACAACATATATACTTGTAAAAGAGTAGTAATTTTTTTTTCAATCTATCGTAGTCCATTCTTTATAGATCTTTTTCTAATATCTTTGTTTAATTAAGACATAGGAAAGAAACAAGCAAATATTTCCTTAAATTCCGAATAGATCTAACAAATTTCAAACAAAAGATCACAAAATTACCAAAAAAAAAAATGAAAATTATCGAAATAGATGAACCGCATTACGACTTTAACCTACTACAATAAGCCTCGTGAACAAAAACTAAACAAACCACATAGGATTAAAATTAGACATACCTTAGAAATTCAAAAGCAATGGAGGAGATGAAGACCAAGCAAAATGTGTGAGTGTGCGTGTTAGGTTGAGTAATTTATTACTTTCGTTGAATTTTTCGAATCCGTGGAGTGATTTTGGCGGTTGCTTTTTGGTGGAAAAATAACATAGGGATTTCGAAAATTTCAACAGTGTTTTTACAGAATTGCCCCTGACTTTGTGTAAAAGTGTAATCGGGTCGGTTGTGAGCCTAATAACGGGTAATTCTTATTGGGCCTCTCTACATCCAGTCCAGCTCTTTAAATTGAGCCCACACTTGTTACAATACGTTGAAGTACCCTTTCATAACTTGTAGCACCTTTTTGTAAGGGAAGATTTCATAACTAGTTTTACCAATTTCAAAATTAAGAGATTATATTTTAAAATTTCAAATCTCAGAATTTTTTAAATTTTATTTATAAATTAATTAATTAAACATATATTTTATTAATTAAATATATTAAGGTCACAATTTCATATAATTTGGTCACGAATTTCATATAATTGGTCATAAATCACAATTTTCATATGTCACAAATTATTTTACAGTCATAATTCAAAAAATTTACATATCGTAATTTGTTTATCAATCACAAATCAAAAATTTATACATCACGATTTATTCGTCGATCACAAATCTATTAAATTAATAAATCACATATTAATTGGTCACAAATCACAAATTTTATATGTCACAATTTTTTACGGTCACAATTCAAAAATTTATAAGTCATAATTTGTTTATCGCTCATGGATCAAAAATTGAAACGTCACAATTTATTTATAGGTCACAAATCACAAATATTATAAGTCACAACTTATTAGATAGTCACAAATTATCAAATTATCGGTCACATATTATTATTTGGTCACAATTTATCTTTCATTAGTCGAGTGTTGTTTATCGATCACAAAATGATCAATTTAATGGTCACAAACAATCAAATAATATTTGACCACCACCAATATTTGTGACTACTGTTTCAACACTGTCACCACCAGCATGACAACTAAAACCCAATCGCCGGAACGACCATCATCTCCCGACAGCAAACCGTCATCTAAAAAATACCGACATTACCTCGAACACCACTACCCACCAACAACCACTGCACCACCATCATTCCCACAGAACCTCCACCACCCCCATCCTACAACCAAAAAAAAATAAAATCAACCCTACCATCATCGTCGCGGCCGTCGCAACACAGATCCACCACCGCACACTGCACACAACACCACCGCCATCTTCTCTATCTTTATTTACACCACACCCGACCATCACCTCACCATAGATAAATCGCCACGCTCACACCGCACCACCACCAACATCGCATCGCACACCACATAGATCCACCACCACCACATACTACCACCGCCACGCCCACATCGCACACTGCACACATCCACTGCACCACCCACAACACACAACCACTACCACCACTATCTTCTCTATCTCCATTTACACCATATCCAACCACCACCTCACCACAGATCCACCGCCACGCCCACACAGCACCACCACCGCACACCACCACCAACATCATTGACACAGCCACACATCGCAACAGAAAGAAAATGGAGAAAGGGAGGAAAGAGAGAGCAACACACATCGTGGCGTCGCGCAACGATCGTGTGTAGCGGTGCTGCTGCCCTTGGTCACCGGAGCCGAAGGAACCTTTGTTTTACTCGTTGATGTAGAAGCCGTCGGATAGAGAGAGAAGCGTGGATAGCGTTTGAGATTTTAGGATTTTTAGGGTTCGGGTAATATTAAAATTTTGAATTAATATATGATTTTTGTATAAATAAATTTTATATCTGAGTTTTGAAATTTAATCTTTAAAATTTTGATATTGTGTAATTTCCTCTTTTTGTAATTTGACAAATGACAAATTTAGATTTTTTTTAATATTTTTTTTTAGATCATCTTCGTGTTTTAAGTTATTCATGTGATTTATTGAGTGTTGCCGATAATATTTTATTTAAATTGAGTCAAATACTATTTTTACACGATTCATAAAAAGAATCTATCACATGACTTTTTCCGACAATTTTTAACAACAAAATAAATATCTAAGGTACATTTCAGAACTGTATAGGTCCACTATTCTTCTCCTCAGAATTCCTTGGATGAATCACCCTTATTCACGTGAATGATACCATTGAAATCAGACTTAGGATGGTCGATGGAGTCCTTTTGATAAAACTTGGTACTTGAACCTATGGGCATGCACGAATATAGGCCAAGAATACGCGACAATAGAATTCCAGCATGCTTCGATGATATTTTAAAGATAAATTGTAAAATACTGTATGATTTGAAAAAAAAATTGATATTAACGGGTCTAAAAACGATCAACAAAGTTCGGATCAAATAGCAAGAGGAAATCAAGATAAACAAGAAAAAAAGGAAAGAAGAAATTCGGAATTATAGAAGGCTTGAATACGTTCGTAATGCCATCTTCAAACGGTAATTGCATGCTCTCGTCTTTGAGATTACTTATTCGTATCACTAGCAAATAGTTATGAGAATTAAACAAACCTTTCTAGATATTATACACCAAGCACAATTGAACAACTCTTAGAATATCAAGCACTTTAGGAAAATCTGAATTTGATTTCAAACTTGAAAGGATTTTGATTCATACAATAATCATATGTCGACGTTTTGTCCATCAAACTCTCCCTCTCTCCCCGAATACAAATTGACATAAAATGTCAAGAAAAATACATTTTGATGAGTCCTCGCAACTTTGTGCGAGGCAAGGCCCAGAAGGACCTAAATTCTCTTAAGCTCGTGAGAAGTCACGTCACGCAAGTGGCCTCGAGGTCTTAGCATGAAACTGTTAAGCCTTGTACAATACTGTTCAAGAGTAGATGATTGGACCTCCTCTCGATCTCCATTTTCATTCATTCTAGAATGTCTTTTTCAACTTGACATCTTACTTTCCTCTATTATCGTATCTATTTACACTGTTCACCTTATTTTCCTTGAAGTAGATGCGAGTAAATGATTGGTCATCCACGAGTTGGTGAACTTATCGTTGGGCTTTATTGGGCCTCGACTCTGTCGAACACTGTGGGCCTTTTACAGTTTATTAACCCAATGAAACTCGACATGTTGAGCCTTTTCTTCGGCTCAGCCCATCAGAAATTTGTTGAATAGAAAGAGTGAAAATCTAACCGCTAAATAGCAAGGTAGTGGACGCGTGGCTTGATCATATTGTTCAGGGGTAACTTTTTACCAAATTTCACCTAGTGGGTGGGTAAATTTGGTGCAGTACATTACCCATGAAACTAACGTGAGGCGGTTGCAAGTTCTGTCTCACGGGGGCCAACAAGTGCAACAACCACGTCATTTGTAACAAAAGTTGAGGGTATTTCAGGAAATTCATTTCAAACAAACTCCTCCATAATGCGTCTTCCAAGGGATACGTGGCACCTCGTGGCTGCATTTCAACACTAACATCCTAATTTCTCGACACGTACACCTCGATAGGATTAGATAGAGTATGCCACGTCATATGCCAGCGAGGCATTTTCACTCCTAATCAGCAATCCATATTCAAGTCCTTTATGAAGTCCACCGCCTGGTCTTTTCATACCAAAAGCACTCCTTCTCCTCCTCCTCTCTCTTTCGAACAAAGAGTTAGCGTGTTAGTGCGTGTGTTATTTTTCTGGAACTCCGGAGATTTTGGTTGCCGGAAATGGAGATACCGAGCGTCGTCGATCATTTTCCGATCTCTGGTGTGGTGACGTGATATTGCGTTTGCTAGGCGTTTATTCTGTGTTTTAGTGGTATTTGTAAACCCTAAGCAAAAGCGAAGATTTTTAATTTTAGCTTGCATAGTTTAGAAGTTATTCTATACTTTGTCTCGGGAATTCTTTCAAGCAAGTCATTATTATAAGCATCAAGATAATCCGCGAGATAAAGGTATCAGTTTTTGCTTTAAGCCTCTTAAATTTCGGAGATCGATTAGTTTTTACCCGAACTCTTGATTCCCGCGTGTAATCAACAATATAAACCATCGTAATTTTTGTTTAATTGGTATGCCTATAGGAGAGTGCCCTTTGAGTTTTTTAAATGATCGAGGTATTCTGTGGCCAATTTTCCTGAAATTGATGAGATAGTATTTAGCGTAAAATAGGAGGACTAGATTTAGAATTTGAAGTCTTCATCATTGACTGAGCATTGATGCCCCAAAAAAACTATGTGCTGTGAAAAAATGGTTTTTGAAAACTGAAAGCTCGAGATAATTCCAAAAGAGTAGCGTTTTCAAATTTCGATCACCAGAATGCCTTTCCCAATGAAAATTCAACCAGTTGATTTCAACGTCCAAACTGAACCACCTATACTTGAGCCGGTGAAGCCAGCGACAAAATCGAGGTTCAAGAGGCTTTTCGAGAGACAATTTTCCAGCGTTCTGAGAATATCAACGCAGGAAAAGGCTGCCGGCAACGGAGGCGCTGATGAGCCTCATCACTGTAACAAGGATGGTCCTGAAGAATTCGAGCCAAGCTCTGTTTGCCTTGCGAAAATGGTTCAGAATTTCATCGAGGACAACAACGAGAAACCCCACAGGTGTAGCCGTAACAGATGCAATTGCTTTAATAAAAACTGCACGGACAGCTCCGATGAGGAACTTGACTCTTTCAATTGCTTTGGTGATTCAACCTATTCTCTTTCATCTGATGCACTTGATCTTGTCAAGGTAGATAAATGGATTTTAGATATTTTTGTTATATTTTTCTTGCTGATAATGGTTTATCTGAAAAATATTCCGTTGAATACACGCAGAGTTTGGTACCTTGTGTGTGTGTTTTTGAGAGAAATCTGTTAGCAGACACTGCAAGAATTGTTGAGAAAAACAAGATCAGTAAACGAAAAGACGTTTTTTGTAGAACAATTGTAACTGACAATCTAATTGCTCTTGGATACAATGCTTCAATTTGCAAATCTCGCTGGGAAAAATCCCCCTCTTTTGCCTCAGGTAATTCTCTCTTTCTATCTGCTACACAATTTGTTCTGTTTCTTTCTGGGAAAAATCCCTCTTTTTGTTTATTTTTTGAACAATATGATAAATTTTGTACCCCTTTTCTCCAATTTCTAACAGGGGAATATGAATATGTTGATGTGATGATTGAAGGGAAGAGGTTTATAATTGACATTGATTTTCCATCTGAATTTGAAATTGCTAGATCCACCAAAGCATACAAATCGATTCTCCAAACACTCCCTAACATATTTGTAGGTAAAGCTGATCGCCTTGAGAAGATCATTGACGTTGTATCAGATGCAGCCAAAGAGAGCTTGAAGAAAAAGGGCATGCCATTTCCACCATGGCGCAAGGCCGATTATGTTAAGGCCAAATGGCTCTCTCCTTACACCCGAACTACTTTGGGCGTAACTGGTGAGGACGTAAAGGATCTGATTACAACAAAAACAAGTTCTTGTGTCGAATTTGAGTTGATTTTTGGGGAGAAATGTTCGCCTAATGAGACTAACAACAATGGAAACAACTCCATTTTTACTCTCTCTGACAGCACATCTTCAGACAAGAGCATGACTCCATTGATGAAGCCATTGGAAATTAGGCCAAGGAGTTTGCAGAAAGGAATGAAGATGGTTACCGGTTTAGCTTCTGTAATTGAAGATAAACCATGAAAGTTTTGATTTTTTTTTTTTTTTTGAGTTTTGCTTTTGCCTGAGGGTACAATATTCTGGTAGGCTAATCATTCCCTTCTCCTTTTATTGAAAGGGTGTTGAACTGCTGTTATTACTGCTTAATATGATCAATAATGATGATCAAGTAAAGAACAGCTTTATAGAATTTTGGTGTTAAATTTTGCTTTTTGATGATTTCTTTGATCTTTAATCATCATATTGTTGTTCTCAAATGCACCCCAGCTTTGTGTATTCATCATTCCCTGTCCATGGAATGACCCCAAAAACAACTGTTTTAAGCCATTTCTCTCCTATTTTCTGGGTGCACTACGGGAAAAATTGAATTATAAAGAATATGTATCAATTGCAAGTTGCGTCCTGCCCTTTTTCCTGGATTAGGAAAAAAAAATGAGTTTTGAAAAATTTGTATCAAGGGAGTGAGGGACAAGTTGCACTTAAAGATAATCTGTGTCAACGTCTTTTTGTGTAGACGTGTAGTATCTTTTGGAAATTAGGACCAGGGGAACATTTGCATATCCAAAGTACTTGGTTTTCCGTGTTCTTTTGTCACATAGTGCATTGAAAAAAAAAAATTTTGAATAGTGATTTTTAGACTAATTAAAATATAGTAAAAAATCTGAATTTGTTTGTATAATATTTTATTGTGTAAATGTATAATTGAAAATGAATTTATAGAAAAAAAAGAATTTGAAAATAATAGTTGTAGTAAACATTTATTTAAATAAACAATCGTACGTGATATTTTGATTTCATACAAGTTCAATTCTTTTAAATTTAATAAATCATTTTTGAGTTCGGTATTTGCTTCTTTTCTTCTAAAATTGTTCTATTAAAATTCGAGTCTGTAATGATTTTAAGTTTAAAATCAAGAACATTTTACAACTGAGTAAATTCAAAAACCAATAAAAATATCACTTAAAATTATATGTCCAATTTTTTACGGATAAATAAAAATTTAATTTAATTAATATAAACGTAGAATTAAAAAAAAAAAAAAGAAAAAGGGGGCAATCCCCACCTTTGAGGGGACCATCTTATCTAAAAGCGGTAAAGTTATAAGGTCAATTTTTAAATTATTTGGAAAATGAGAACTCTTAATTTAGTAGCAAGAAACAACGTACAAAGAATAAAATAATGGAAATAAAAAGCGACATTCACGTTTACTTTAGCGACTTTATCCCGTACACGTTTTCAGAATCGTAGATTGCTTGTAATATGTGAGTTACGTACGAACCTGTTCACATGCTCAATATATTAATCCAATCCCTTTTTATTTTAAATGATTTAAATAATATTTTTTAAATGATTTCCTAATTAAATTATTTAATAATATAATATTTAATATTTAAATTAATTTATGTTATTAAGTCTTTCTTTGGCTCCATTAAAATCAAATTTTTGAGAAAATGTATTTCGAAATAATGATTTTTTTTTAAGAATGTATAATTAAAAAAGAATGAAATTTGAATAAAAAAAAATATTATTTTATTAAAAAATATGTAATTGAAAAGAAAAAAAATATTTTTTGAATAAAATAGAGTGCAAACAGGACAAACAAAACAAGACTAAATTAAATAGTCGGTGATAGATCCAAGTCAACTTTTCTAAACAAGGTTAAATGTTTTAATGATTTTGATTTTATTGAAAATAAACCATAATAATTTGATTAAAAATAAAAATAAAAATATATATCGTATGAAAAAAGTTGTGCTCAAGTGCATAAATTATATCACAAGTAAAAAAGTGGTTAATAATAAATTGTTGATGGAAAGAAGAAAAAAATTGCCATAAAAAGAGGAGGCATGCCCTCTATGACACGGCAATGGGTAACAAAAGTATCTATAATCATTTGTAAACAAGAATGGGGGATTTTTGCTTTCTTTGTTTGGCCAAAGTTGGTATGCTCTATTGCTTTTTATGATTCTAATTTTTCAAGTGACTTCACATCTACGAATGGTGACGATTGAATTCGGGAAGTGAGGGCCACTCTCCCCATCGGGAATTTTCAGTCGTGGCAACGACTCGTCCTTCGTTTAAGGCAAGAGTAAAGTCGAGACAAGAGAACACTTTTTCCTGTTTATTATGATTTTTATATTTTCTATGATTAATTTTTTTTAAAGAGAAAATCAAGGTAAGATTTAGGTAAACGTGACAATTTCAACGCAGGCGCCATTATTTCCGTCCTTGAACTGGGGAAGAGACTTTAGATCCGTCCCACCCTGTTTCAATTAATCGAGGAATCATCACGAAAATAGGTAAAATAGAGATTTTTGCCACCCCTATTCACATGACATTTATTCTTATTTTTCTGTCGTATTTTAAAATTTATTTTCTATTATATTTGTAGACTTTCAATCTATATAAGTCGTATGTATTTTATTTTTCTATGAGCAAAGTCAATAACTAATTATATATCAGAGATTCAGAGTATTTCGTAGTAGCTTTATATTTGATTTGAGTGAAAACGGCATGACTTGATGTACTATATCTCTGTATTTCATCACACCGTTTTTGTCTACAATACTAATACGACTTAAAAGCATTTATCAATATCTTTTATATGAAAAAAATTAAAAGAGAAAATTCAATATTTTTTTATCTACAGCAAATCATTTGAAATTTTTATTTTAGAAAATATTTAATGATTTGGAGGGTTCATTTAAGCACCGACCTACCAATATGATCACCGACCCGTTAAAATGACCAATGATCAAGTGACTTCTTCACGTCAATGCTTGAATCGAATTTGATACTTCTGCTAATCCCCTATTCGTTAGAGATTAAAATCGAATTTTAGTAGATTTTGATAAAAGTTGATGAAACTTGTGGTTGAAAGATTGTGGGTCCGATGAAATGTATAGTTAAAATTAATTGTTGATTTTGATTAAGATTTTAATTGAAATTTTAAATCAAAAACCAAACAGGGCCTAATAACAATACTTAATTCAAAAAATAATGGACTTGGTGCAAAAAGTAGAAGCCACATTTCTGTGTCAGTCCAATCCAATGCTGCTTTTAATAGGACTCTGCCCATATTGAATACCCGATATTCAATTTTGACAATAATTATTACATTATTATTTTCAGTCTATTACTATGGATTAAGCTTGTTGGTGATTTTAAAGTTATTTTTATTCACGAATTTTTAATTCATTAAAAATAGATACTAAAAAACTTTTTAAGTTTTGGATCACACTGTAATCACTTGCGCTTGGTTCAACGTTTTCAAACACACTAAAAGTTATAAAATACATTTATATTAAGCTCGTCTGAGTCCCGTTTTATCAAAAATGCATTTTCAACCAAACATTTTTCAATGAAATAATTTTTACACGCAAATCGAAATTTATTCTTATGTTTTAACGACATATTCTCTAAAAAAAATTGAAGTTAAAGTCAATAATTAATTTTAATCAAATATCTCATAGAACCCACAATTTTTATTAACTTTTCAATTGCACATTTTATCAATTTTTATTGAAATCCACTTTAACAAATTTCATACAAAAACATTATAATTTGGACTTATTCGACAAAAATTTGACCGAACTGAGCCACACCAATATAGCGGGAAATTAAATCACTTACACTCATTCAAGACTAATCTTTTTTCCCTCGAAAAGAAAGCATTGTAAAAAGAAATTAATGCAAAATTCATGGCACCCAACAAGTTAATTACCCTACTGTAGAAATTTTTTCACTGTGGTAAAAGTAGAGACCCAATTTTTAGCTACTTCTTTAGAATATGTACATGGGGATTTATTCACAGGGGTCTTACAGAACCCTCACGAGGGGCGGGCCCCACATGCATTTAAAAAAAAAGAATAATTGCATAAGTCCCACCATGTGTGTTGTCTGTAAACCTTCTGTAAAAAAAAATTCTATAATGCAAGCATGGTTCACTTTTTTAAGCATAAAAAAGCGAGTGTTCGAATTTGTAAGGATATGATGAACTAACGTTGCTCAAATAAACAGGAAATTCGTCAATTACATCCTTAAAAAATAAAAATGATGGAACTAGCGGATTTGGTTGGGATTGATCTATAAGATATGATCATAAATCTTGATATATTTTAATGTACTTGTACTTTATGCATTAACCATTGACTGATGAAGTCAATGATTATTTATTTATAGGTCTGCCAATTGATTAATCAATTATAAGCTAATGTTTAAAATAACTAAAACGCGTTTCAAAGCCGAGAGGATGAATTTGTTCAGGCTTCGACTTTAGGATGCATCATCAATAATTCAAGAGGCAGCGGCACTGCCCTTACAACCAAGAGCTCGGTTCGTCCCTCTCATGCTTCTTTTGACACAAGCCACGCTCAAGCTCCTACGAATCCTAAAAAAGTTAATTACTTATATTAACCTACTATGTAAATAAATAAATAAATAAATAAGAATAAATTTTAACAAGTCGTTATCCATTATTGAATTCACGAGATTAGAGATGACAACGGGAGTCGAGGCAACCTCCCCGCTACGCCAAGTAATTTCCAGTCCCATTGCCTGTTTATGGTGGGGGCAGGGCCCTTGCACCATTTAATTAACATTTTTAGTTTTTTTAAAGTTTTTTTTGATAATTCATCGTATTGCATTCATTCATTAAAGTGAGACAATAATATATATTTAAAATATTTAATATATTTTTAAAAGTTAAATTATTTAAATATATTTGGTAAACTAAGACTTTTATTATTTTTCATATTTATTAGATAATTTTAGTTACCATCTTCTATTAAAACTAGTGAAAATTCTCATTTAAAGTATCGAATTCTTTTTTAAAAAAAATTAAAAATAGGCGGAGCCCTTGTTACTCGTACCCAGCCCACACTTTCCCAAGGCGAAGTCTTCGCCTCGTCTCAGACCCGAATACCCGATTAAGTGGGTAATCATTCCGCAGATATTGAATTTGACGGATTTTTTTGTCATCCTTACACGAGATATTACCTAGAACTCACTTAAAGTATGATGTTAAATCAACTAAAAAGCCACTCCAAACACGACTAAGAGCTCGTTCGGCATGATTTTTTAGAAAATAAAAGGAGTTTTTAACTTTCAAAAACTACTTTTCTACTCGTTTGATTAATTTTTTAAACGTAATTCTTTTAATTACAAGAATTTTTAGAATAAGTTTATCTAATATGATTTCCCGTAAAAACTTTTCGGGAAGTGAACTTTTTTAAAAAGTCGTTTCCAAATGTCAATTAAGTGGCTCCATCGTAAAATTCTTTTACAAAAAGTCAAAATAAAAGAAGAACCATGTGAAACATACCATAATAAAGAAATGTTTATGAAAGAACTAACCAAGGAAGAAGAGATGCAGAGATTATGGAGAAGTTTTCTCACTGAATTAATTCTCCCTTTAATATAAAGAGTAATAAAAGAATATTTTCTAACCAATAAAAAGAAATAAAATTAGAATTCTTTTATAAAATTAGAAATAAAAAGAAAAAATAGCTAAAATATGGACTGTAACAACCACATGTTCTAGAATTCTTTTCTTCTGGACTTGCTGCGAAATTCTACTCTGTCCACCTCCATTTTCTAATAAACATGCTTACCATCTCTTATTTGGCTCGAGCTGAAGCTATAAGAAGAAGCCTGTGTGTGTTGGCGCACGAGGCAGATTACTGGTTAAAGCTTAAGCTCGCGCTCCCATTTACAAGATCCAGAATTCCAAAGAAGAAAAGAAAGCAGGGAAAGAAAAACTGATTATTACTCATTAATCTTGCCGTTAAACCAGAGTCAACGCCTCTTAATCTGTGCCCTCGTTCACGGCTGCTTGAGATCGTCCATTTAATTTCTATAGTACCTTCAGCATTTCAAGTTCAGTCATTGCATTTTTTTTGTAATCTTTCTACTTTTCAAGTGTATCACATTTTCAAGATTTTCAAGATAACAATTGGTTCGATTCGAAGATCAGAGATGCGGAGTTTCAGTCGGGTCGCTGTTTTTTCTATTTCTATCTGTCTTTTCGTATCTTGGTCCTCTTCGATTGACAATCTTAATCAGGCGTAAGTTTTTGCCTCCTTCATTTTGATACATGCAGACACACACACACACACACACACACAAGGCAATCTGCCTAACTGATTTCTGCTGCTGGCCAAATCTCACGAGGAGATGAGAAGGCAACCTACGTTTTCAGTCTTTCTGATGCCACCCGTTATTATTGCAGGTTTCCTATATTAGAACCTGATCCTGGTCACACAAAACTCCGCCTTTCAAGGGAAGGTTTGGAAGCAATAGAGAGAATAACGACTCCTATTGCAGCTGTTGCTGTAAGTTGTAGATTAGTCTCCATCAATGTGTCAACTTGCAATTTCTTATTTAATTAGTTCCTAATGCATGGCAGAATCAGTAAGTTCCCACGCTCTTACAATGAGATATAAGAATGAGCAGAATCAACATATTTTCCAGATGTTTAGTCCTTGTTTAGTGGGGATTAAAATCAGATTTTCAGTAAATTTTGATAGAAGTTGACGAAATGTTTTGTTGAAAAGTTGCGAGACTCATAAAATATTTGGTTTTCAGTGGCCTGTCCTATCTCTGACTACGAGTTGTGGATCTCATATTGTTCACATAGCAAATATAGTCTGCCTAAGTTGCTCTATCCATGCATTTTGCATTCTTCATTTGACTCCATATTATATATATTTTTTTGCGTCTGTCTTACTAGGTTCTTGGACCACATCGATCAGGAAAATCTTTTCTACTCAATCAACTTCTCTCCCTTCCATGTTACGAAGGTATTGTTTATTTATTTAGGCATGTAACATGTTACTGCGGATCAGGGACGGATTTAGGGGGATTGGGCTGGGCTGTAGCCCTAGTCTCCGGACCACTCAAATTTTTTTGTGTGAAAATAAATTTATTTTCTTCTACATATTAGCCTGAGTCCGATCCTAGATCGGATGTTATCTTGTGATGTGATTCTTCACGTTCCTGAGGTTTAAAGTTCAAATTTTACAGGTTTTGGCGTGGGGCACATGCGTGATACTAAGACAAAAGGTATACTGATTTATATAGGATATGGCTTCTGTCAATAGGACGTATATAACAAGTCATTTCTAGATGTAGCTCAAACTATTTAATTGTTTTTCCAAGGAATATGGGTTTGGGGAGCTCCACTGGAATTGGATATAGATGGAGTAAAAACTTCTGTCTTCTATCTTGATACAGAGGGTTTTGAAAGTGCTGGGAAATCTAATGTGTATGATGATAGGTAATATCCAAAGTACAAGATTTACTACTTTCTGCTAAAAATTTACATATTAGAAGGAAAAAATTGGCTGGCAATGGATATTTATGATTTTTGGTTACTCTTGTCTTCAGGATTTTTGCCCTGGCTGCTGTCATGAGTTCTGTGATTATATATAACCTACCGGAGACGGTTTATTACTTCATCTGTAGCGCTCATCTATCATTACCCCGTGCTGCGTGATGATGTGTCGAGTCAAAATACATATTCTGGTCATATTATGAATCTATCAAATTTGGTGCAACACATTCTTTTCCTAATGATATTAGGAAAATTCTATTTGTACATAATATCTTACTTAATGGATGTCATAATGGACAAATGGTAGCCCTCTATTGGGAGGCGTCTAGGCCCACAGGCGCTCCCCAATAGGGGGCCGCCATTTGTCAATCATGGTACATATTACGTAAAGAGTTATGTACTTGTAGTATAACTCATGATATTATGTACTCACAATGTATTAATCCTGGCTCATATTTTGTAACTTATGTGATTCAGTTTATGAAAATGTGATGATTTCATTTTATGCTTAGGTTCGTGAAGCAGATATATCTCGATTATCGTTTGCAGTTGAGCTTGCTGATGAATTTTATGGCAGGTATTTAGTAACTCGTAGGCCTAGCACTGCAGTGTCCCAAATGCTATACACACTTAAGGCTAGTTTAAATTACTTTAATCCCAGTTTCCAATTTTTTTCACTGATACTACTTTGTTTTTGCTTGCATGTACATCCTTAACAGAGTGAAGGTAATCATCGCACCTTCTTAATATTATATCACGATATTATCTTAACATGTTAAAAGGTAAATAAAAACAAAGAAATGAGATTCTCCATGCATCATCTTTGCTATCCATTGATGTTTCATGCAGGGGCAAGATGTTGCTTTTGAACCTGCTAAGCTCCTGTGGCTAATCCAGCGTGATTTTCTACGTAAGTCTTCCCGTGATGTTTAAGAATGACCTATGGGCATAAAGTGGCATGTTTTTATGCTATATTTTTTGGGCATGAACTTTATTGCTATAAATGATATCCCCCCTCCCCTCATAAGAAGCTCAGACCCCGTTTGATATCCCCAATTTTTCATAGAACTTAGAAATCATTTTCTATTTTCTATTTTTTACATTGTTTGATAGGAAGAAATTTCTTTGAAATTGGTTTTCCACCCTATCTCCCACGTGACCCATTTTTTATTGCTTTCCTTGAATTAGTTTTCTCACCACTTTGGTGGGAAAATGGTTTTCCAGATTTTTTTATTTTTAAGCAATAGAAACAAACTACATTTCCAATTGTAACAAATTATATCTCTTTAATGGACAATTTTCATGTAAAACAAAGTCAAACGAATACTAAAAGATCCAAAATTTCAATATTTTTCACGTGTAAAATTATACCAATCAAATACAATTAATTGACAATTCCCAAAAAAATAATTTTAGGCAATTCAATTTCTTAAAATTCATATTTCCACACAAATCTCACTCTTGCAATCAAACAACAGACACTTAGGCCCTGTTTGATGGGCATTAAATTCCATGGAATTTGGAATTTTTTTTCATTTTCCACCTAATGTCATGTTTGATGAGCTAAAAGTTGATAGGAATTTGTTTTCTTGCTCCTTACTCACGCGCCTGATTTTCCTCTTTTTTGGGAAAATCAATTCCAGTTGACTGCGCTTTTTTTGTTTTTTTTTTTTTGGCAATTGAAACAAATTTCATAATCAATTGTAAAAAAAAAATCACTTTAATGGACAATTTTCATGTAAAACAAAGACAAATGAACACTAAATTTTGATGAAAAAAATGCTTTTTTAGGAAAAAGAAAATTTTTCTTTTTTCATTTTTTTACTTTTTGGCAATGGAAACAAATTTTATAATCAATTGTGAAAAAAATTATCACTTTGATGAACAATTTCTATATAAAACAAAACCAAACGAACACAAAATTTTAAAATTTTTCGAATGAAAAATTATACTAATCAAACACATTTAATTAATAATTTTCTACAAAATAATTTCTAGACAATTATTTTTTCTCAAATTCATTTTCTTTTCACCCATTTTTCAAGCAATCAAACGTATCTTTGTTCTGTCTGCTGTGCATGTCGTTGTTTTTTCAGATGGAATATCTTACTAAAATAGCCTCTATCCTTTTTCTTTCTGTTTTTGTTTTCTCAAATGCTCCATTTCGCAATTTATAGAATTTCTTGCTCATTTTTGTCATTTTTTGCACGTGCAGTAGGAAAATCTGTGCAAGAAATGATAGACGAGGCTCTCCGACATGTCCCAAATGCTGACGGTTTGTTTTCCTTTACCTGTGTATATTTATTTAGGAACTCATCTTTTTAAAAGGGTGTAATAGAAATTTATTTTGGTGCTTATTGTGAGCAGGGGACAAGAATATTGATCAGGTATTTTTCTGTTTGAATTTTTCGAAGTTATTCCAGTAATATTTTGAGACAAGATGATATAATGAGGGTTTTGTTTCAGGTCAACCAGATCCGCGATTCTTTAGCAATCATGGGAACTAACAACACTGCCTTTAGCTTACCGCTGGTATGTTTTGCTTTTTCGTTATCTTTCTGTAGCACTCGTTACACATTCTCTTATATGATGCCGGCTTTTAACTTTTAAGTGGAATACTAAATACATTTAATAGGATAAACTTATTGCATGTTTTTTTGAATTTTGAGAGAAATGGTGATGTAGGAACCCTATATTCTTTGGATTAAGGGCTCTACTGTAATGAAATGGTGGTTGGTTGATGAAATAATCTCTGGGAAGTGAGGTTATGTTCAAATTCTGTAAGTTTCTTAACTAATTATATGCTAAAATCTTGCATATTAAAAACTCCGAAAACAAGTAGAAACTACTAATGAATCTCCCATTTGAAATTTTTACATCTCAATCTAAGTGCTACCCCAATGAATGAAAAGTTTGCCTTGTCTATAAATCGTTGAGGACTAGCTCTCTTAAGTTGAACCCTGGACCTCTTTCCACTTCGGTTGAGTCGCTGGTAACCATTATTTTGCAATTAATTGTTTTGAGAATGGGAGAATGATCTTTGGGTAATGCAAAAATAAACATCATCGAAAGGTCAAGTCTGTCAAGTTCTTGATTCCCACGGAATTCAATCTTTTTTGATGTTGGCATGATAAGAGGCCACCTTTTTGCCACCCAAACAGTTGAACAAACTAATCAAAGTGCTTATACAAATATTGAAGAAAATTTCAAAGTAAATTCTTCTATAACTTGGATTTTTTGTGCTTGCCACTTCTGCATCCAAGAACTTGCCTGATATGGTTTAGAGAGGCAGAAGATGCCTTAATGTTACATTAACTGATGTAGATCTGATGGGAGTTTCTGAAGAGTTCAGATCTGAATAAAAGTAGTTGGATTATCGTTCATGTAATTGAAGGGCTTCTCAGACTAATTGACTTATGGGTTCAAATAAAAATCTGTTAGGAGTGAGAATTAATAAATTTTGATAATATTCTTCAAGAATACCGAATCAAGAAGTAGCTCACCTTTTCACTGATTGTCGTAATCACTTACTTATTCCCAGATGTTTCCTGAATCAATGCTTAATCTGTGCCTCTTCAAAAATCAACAAACGACTGAGTTCCTTACCATCGGCATAATAAGCTTTAAAATTCAATTTCCCATGGGCACACATATAATGGCATGTGTAGTACCTTCTTCATGGCATTTGCTTTATATTAAGCTTTAGATGACATTATTAAACGTTTGTGTGTGTATATCTGTGAATTGTTGTGCAGCCTCATATCCAGCGCACAAGGCTTTGTGACATGAAGGACGATGAGCTCGATCCAATATACTTACAGAAGAGGGAGAGATTGAAAGAAATTGTTGCTTCCATCATCCGTCCAAAGATTGTCCAGGGTAAACCTCTCACTGGGAAGGAATTTGTATCTTTTTTGGAGCAGGTTCTTTTTCTAACCCATATTGGTTTCAGTTTATATTAAATCCTTTCGACATTCAACGTGTCTGTTCATTCTGAAGTAAGATTCCTTTTACTACTTTATAAACTTTCATTCCAGATTCTTGAAGCCATAAACAAAGGGAAGATTCCATCGACAGGCTCCCTTGTTGAGGTCTTTAATAAGGGTATTCTCGATCGCTGTCTGAAACTTTACAGTGATCGTATAGGTAACCTTGGCTTACCAGCATCCGAGGATTCCCTTCAGAAAGCTCATGAAGCTTCCAAAGACGCGGCTTTGAATGTTTTTGATGAGCAACATTTTGGTCGTCACCATGCTAAGAGATCGGCTGAGAAATTGGTTGAAGAAATAGAGAAGGTTTTGAAACAAAACTTAAAAGTCTGGCATCAGCAATTCTTAGATTTTGTGCTTATTGATATGTCTGTGCAGGTATACAGGAATTACATACTAGCAAATGAATGTCAATCTTCAAAACTATGTGAGGCTTTATATACAAAATGCGAGGACAAAATGGACCAGCTTCAAGCCCTTAAACTTCCATCTATGGCTAAATTTAATGCTGGATTTCTTTTTTGCAACCAAAGCTTTGAAAGGGAATGTGTTGGACCTTCTAAAACTAGCTATGAACTTAGAGTGATGAAGGTTAGAAATATTCTTATCTCTTCATTTGTCTTGTGCTGATTTTGATCATTTTCTCCGCGATTAGGGAATTTCGAGGAACTTCATGTGTCTTCTTAGATTTCATGTCACCTCTTCTGAATATTTTCTTTTAAACATGTATCTTGATAATGCAGATGTTAGGGAAGTCAAAATCTCTATTCATCAAAGAATATAATCGCAGGCTCTTTAATTGGTTGGTGGCCTTTTCACTCATCATGGTGATATTGGGTCGGTTTATAATAAAGTTTATTTTGGTAGAGATTGGAGCGTGGATACTTTTTATATTCTTAGAGACGTATACACGCTTGTTTTGGTCCGCGGAAGCTCTTTATTACAACCCAGTTTGGCACGTTATCGTCTCAACTTGGGAAACCCTCGTATATAGCCCCATCCTTGATTTGGACAGGTAACATCTATTATCTTTTGTTTCTTAGATGAACATATTTGCTGTATTCTTTGACGTGGTCTGCAAATTGAAAGTTGCTATTACTGTTTCAACTTCAGGAATGAGACGTTTTCTCTTATGGCTTATTTAGCAAAGTGGACTTTCGCAAGAACTTATATCATTAAAGTGTTTAGTCATGTTCAATACTGCATACTAACCATACACCTATAGCATTGAAATCGGGAATAAAAGAAAAGGAAACGGAGATGAGAGGAAAGAAAAACTGGATTGGTGTTGAAAATAAGAATTGAATTTTTGAAGAAATTTTGGTACTACTTTGGCATGAAAGGTTGCATAGAGTGGAGAGTATTGAAGAAGAGAAAGATATTGAAATCTTGCACATAATACTTCTTGTTGTGTTTAATATTGCTTACCAAATGTTATGTTGAGTTTTGATCTTCCTTGATATTGTTGTGACAGATGGGTGATTCCTTTTGGCACTATATCTGCAATATTGGTGCTTCACCGGCTATGCTGTGGAAGTAGGAAACACAGTCACCATTAGCAGTTTCCTATGAACAATAATAAGAAAGTTCGATGAAGATCAGAATGATCAAACATGTATTACATCGACCGTATACCCCTCCTTTCATTCAATCTATACTTTTATACTCAAAGCACGCTGAATTTATGTGAATTATCGGATGTTACTTCCATACACCCTTTAACCCAAAAATGGGAAGATTCAAAGTTCTAAGAAAGATGTGCAGCCCCAATGAGTTGTTGTGAGTTGTGACAATTACAATTATTTGTATCACATTATTGAATATTGCCTGTCAATTATTATGAAACACGTATCTAGTGATGAACCTTCAATATTACAGCAAAAAAACAGTTTGGGACTTGAAATTGATGCATAATAGATAATCATATTTGTAGTAATTCACTTGTTTGTTTAATTTTTTGGCCCCATTAAATTGATAGAATTGCACATCAATGACAAAGGTGACAATTTAGTCTCTTTTTAACATTGTCAAAATTTAGTTTCTTAAAAAAAAGTGACACGACATTTACGTTTTAACAAAGATTGTTGTATGTGCAATCTACCGAGATGACAATTTACGTTTTGTCACTTTTATATTTGTTATTTTGTCTCTATTTGCCTCATTACAAATGAAGACATTAATTTTACATATTTCTGCAAAAATAATACAAACAAAATAACGTGAGACTTATTAAAGAAAAAGTGATAAAGTATATCACTTTTAATTTTCAATAAATTAACTCATATGCAAAAATACAAATAAAATGTTATATCATGTCACTTTTTTAATGTAAAGTAATGTTTGAATTCATATTTATATTCGAATTTTTATAAACACACGTATGAATCTCTTTAATTGATCCTAAAGAATTCAAATGAGATAAACTACAAACCATTTTAGAAAAAAGTGATATAGAATGTAACTTTCAAATTTCATGTCACTTTTTAATGTAAAACAAGATTTCAGTTCATATTCATATTTAAATTTTCATGAACACACATGTATGCATCTGTTTAATGAATCTAAAGGAATTCAAATGAGATAGACAGACATTTTCCAAAAAAAAAATAAAAAAATGACAGTATCATTTTTTCCTCTCTCATTGTCACAAACACCTTACACGCATCACTGAAATTGATCTAAAATTGATTTTTCGTTTATATTAGCTCAATCCAATTAATACAAATCTGAATTTTAATAGATACTAACTCAAAACAATTAATTTAAAGATGAAATTTCATATGTGCCACAAAAAAAAAAAAAAATCTCAACAATATCAAAACCAAACAAAATATGAACTAATTGAATTAAAAAAAAAAACATGTAGATTTTACTTGATTATTTGCAGATTTGGGATAGAAAATTTTTAAGAAAAAATAGTTGAAGCAACCCTTGATCTTGTTTGTGCCTAATTTATGCAAGATTTTCTCTTGTGATTTCGATTTTCTTTGATTTGGAGCTTGGAAGAATTGAAATTTTTAAGCTATTGATTTGATTCTCCTTTTTAGGTTAGCACTGTACAAATTCGTGTTATTGAATGAAGTTGGTGTATTTTTGTTTTAATCTATGTTTTTCATGATTTTTCAAAATTATATCAAAAGTAAGGGTATTTGTGCAAGTATCCCTTCAATTTTGATATGGAATATTAAAGCTTGTTGCCTTTTGGAACTTTTAAAGTTATTTTTATTCACGAAATTTCAATTAATCACAAAAGGAAACGAAGAAAACCATCTAAAGTTATTATTATTTCATACATAAAAGTTTTTGAACAATTTCGATATACTTTTTGAGAAATTTATTTTTAAACATACAAAATGTTAAAAAAATCATTTATAGTATGACCTTGTTTGGCTTCAATTTTTTAAAAATTGACAGTTTCTCCGGTTCAAATTTGTCAGGATATGATGAATTAATGTTGCTCAAATCAACAAGAAATTCATCGATTTCATCGTTGAAAAAAAAAAAAAAAACTTGATGGAACTAGCTGGTTTGATTGGGATTGATCTATAAGATATGATTATAAGTCTTGATGTATGATGATTATAAATAACGTATTTAATGTTCTTGTACTTTATGCATTAATAGTTGTAAATTGGCTTGCTTGTTTGTGCTTTTTAACGTTTATGTTCGTATCTGTATTTAGTGTTGGATTTGACTTTACCCAATTTCCATTTATAAAGTCAATGATTACCATTTATTTATTTATTTGCACGTAACAGCTTAGCCAGCTGATTAATCAATTATAAGCTAATGTTGAATACACGAAAATAATTCGTGCAGAAAGAAAAGTTTAAAATAACCATACATATGTTTCAAAGACAAGAGGATGAATTTGTTTAGACTTTAGGATTCGGGATGCATTGTCAATAATTCAAGAACCAGGTTGGGCACTTAGAGGTACCAATGATTCAAGTTGAGTAGGCTTTATCCTTACAACCATGAGCTCAGGTCATCCCTAACTCGTTTGGGCAGAGCTGAGCTCGGCTCGTGCCAAAAATACGGGCTGCGCTCGGGACTAAGATAGTTGGCCTCACAAACCGAGTCCATGAGTCCAAATGAGTCAAGTTGTCCACGAGCCAAATTGTTCACAAACTAGGCCGAGCCATCAATGAGCTAGATAGATTTTTTAATTTTTTTAAAAGATAAAATAAGGAAACAATACATAAATAAGATATTTAAGTATCACTATTTCAAAATTAAGGATAAAGGTTTTAAATTTCAAAAATCAGGTTTTCATTAAAATTTATTTATAATTTAATTAATAAATTATATATTTAATTAATAAATATATAAAAGTTACAGATCTATGCAATTTGNCAAAAATACAAAAACAAGTTTCAAATTTCACAAATCAGGTTTTTTAATTTTTTATTTATGAAATAATGAATTATTAAATCAATTTATTATTAAATATTTAATTCTAATATAATATAATTACTCCACCTCACCTCCACCACCCCTATCACTCCGGGGACTATTCCGACTACCGTTCCGGTCACAAGTCATCTCCGACGACTCTGGCAAAGAAAATTAGGTCACAATTCAAAATTTTCGTAGGTCACAATTTATTTATTGGTCACAACTTACAAATTTAAAAGTCACAATTTGTTCATCGGTCACAAGTCACAAAATTTATGAGTCACAAAACATCAAATTATAGGTCACATATTACTTTAATTGGTCACAACTTGTTTATAACTTAATAAAATGTGAGTCACAGTCACAAATTTTAGGTCACATTATTAATTTATCAAAAATTAACCAATTATTGATCACAATCAACCAAATAATTGGTCAAGACACCCACGTCAATCTCATCTCACTGCACCAAAATTGGAGGAAAAAACCAATCGAAAACCCCAAAACCATCGTGGCATCGCCACAGCTACTACCCTCCACCCTCCCGCACCACCACAAATTTCAAACATCAGGTGATTTAACACAAGATGGAGGTCACATAAGTAGATATCTGCAAATGAGCATTTAAATTCAAGAGTTCAATAACTGCAGCTGCAGGTAAAATCATGGCGAGTAAGAGTAAATAAAATAAGGAATTTTTGATAATTGATTTCAGTATTTGTGCTCCATCAACTGCAAATAGGAGTTTGTTCCAACAAGAGGCTCGAGCAGAAGGGTTGCACTGATCCAATTTTCGGAGACCTTGTGATGGATCTTACCAAGCAGATCCTTCCAGAGGCCCGGCATCACCTTCTGCTGGAACGGAGACAAGGCGTAAACCACCGCCTTCATTCTCATCGACTGCTTCCCCATCACTTTCTCTCTCTAGAATCAACCAGATTTGAACCTACCGGCTGCACGGCAGCGTCGTGCACAGGGAGAGAGACAAGGGAGAAAGGGGGAGAGGAAGGAGAGAGACGAGGGAAAAGGGTGGAAACGAGAGGGAGGAAGTAAGGAATTGATAAAATTAGGGCTATTAATATTATGTTTAATATATTGATTTATAATAAACATTAAATAAAAAAATTATAACCTTATTTTAGAAAAATTAAACTTAAAATCTGATTAATGAAGTGTAAACTTTAAAAACAGAGCTATGTGTAATTTCCTCATAAAATAACTAAATAAGCCCAAAAACGAACAATTTGTTTAAAAAATCAATAAAACAAGTTAAGAAATGAAATATAAAAGACGAGTCAGTCCAGTAGTTTTCTCTACAATTAGAGATGGCAATTTTCCCCGCCCCGAACCTGCCCCATGAAGAATAAAAAAAATTAATTAACTAAAAATAATAACAATTAATTAATTGAAATTTTTTGAAAAAAAAATAGATAAATAAATGGGGCGGGAAACGGGGCAAGCCAAAGCCAGTGCCCCGCACCCGCCCCGAGGCGGGGAGTGGCGGGGCGAGGCACCCCTGCCCCAAACCCTGCCCGTTGTCGTCACTATCGACAATTCATAGTTAACTATCCATACATCTTTAATATCTTTATCGAGATTGCAAAATGAATGTGTTGTGATCGCAAACCATTTGATTGCACCACTTTAGCCACTTTGGGACGTACTATAAGTTGGTTCCTGAATTTTCTTCTGGGGTTTGGATTAGTCATTTATTTTAGTCATTTGCCTTTCGATTACATTCAATTGGTTTCGTTCAGTCTTCAATCATTTTCTTTCA
>CAIGRN010112055.1:0-21966 GCA_903798345.1 Fraxinus anomala | reverse complement strand
TGAAAAAGTAAGAATTAAAATGTTAAGAAAAAAAGTTAAAAGACAAATATGGTACTAAAATCAAATGTTGGGACCAAACACATAAATTTCTCCTAACCTTTTGAAAATAATCATATATTTAGCAAAAAGAAAGACTGTAAAGCGAAAACAGTTGTTCATATCTTTTTAAGGAGTATAAAGAAAGAACTCTCTCTGTCTCTCTCTCTCTCTCTCATTTTCTTTAATCCTTATTTCCAGTTATAATGGATTTCTAATACGAACTAGTGTTTTGCTTTTTCCTTTACTGGTGGGGTTGTGTGGTACCATTCTTTCTATTAGCAAATAAGTTCTTTTCTTTGATTCTGCCACTTTTCAGTTTCTCATTTCTCAACCCATGTCTTTTCTCAGATTCGGATTTTTTTATTAATTCTCTTTCTTTTGCACCACCCCACATGTATTTTCTTTCATTTGTCTGATTTGGATTGGATCACGAGGATCTATAATTGTTTTTTTCGTTTTTCTCGTCCCTTCTTGTTTGATATACTCAGAGAGAAATAAAGAGGCGGAACTGGTGGGTTTAGTAGCCGTGGGGCCTCAAGTGCACCAATCATTGTCTGCAGAAGAACAAGGTGAGATTTCTTTATGTAGTTTTTGTTGCTCTTTGGGTGTAATAGAACTGGGTTTAATTCAGCTTTCAAATATTTTATTGTGGAATTTTTGGAATTTGTGAATGAATGTTTCATTTTTTTGAATCAGTGGTTTGAAGAGTTGATTTGGTTGCAGTCAAGACAGTTTCATTCATCATACGGTGCCGTTGATTTAGGAGCAGGACTTTTGATTTGGTTTTTATTGATTAGTGTAACTTGGATGATTGAATTGGATATTGGTACTAGAATAATATAGTTGTGGGTTGGCTTTGAATATACTCCTGAGGCATGGCAGGTATTGATGTTTCTAAGTACGCACATAGCCCTGTCCATAAAGCCATAATTTTGAAAGATTATTCGGCTCTCAGGAGGATAATTGCAAGCCTCCCACGGCTTTGTGACCCAGCTGAGATTCACACTGAATCAGTTTCACTTGCTGAGGAAGCTAAGGCTGATGCCATTTCAGCTGTCATTGATCGAAGAGATGTTCCTAATCGGGACACCCCTCTTCACTTGGCTGTCAAATTTGGTGATGATACTGCTTCCGAGATGCTTATGCTTGCTGGGGCAGATTGGAGCTTGCAGAATGAACAGGGGTGGAGTGCACTCCAGGAGGCAATTTGCAATAGGGAAGAAAGGGTTGCAAAGATTATAGTTCGGCATTACCAGCCATTGGCTTGGGCAAAATGGTGCAGAAGGTTGCCTCGGTTAATTGCGACAATGAGAAGGATGAGGGATTTTTACATGGAGATCAGTTTTCATTTTGAGAGCTCAGTGATCCCTTTCATTTCGAGAATTGCTCCTTCTGACACGTACAGAATATGGAAGAGGGATGCAAATTTGAGGGCAGATATGACTTTAGCTGGTTTTGATGGTTTCAAAATTCAGCGTTCAGATCAGAGTATTCTTTTCCTTGGTGATGGTTCTGAGGATGGAAAAGTTCCTCCAGGGTCACTTTGCATGGTGTCGCACAAAGATAAGGAGGTCATGAATGCTTTGGATGGTGCTGGAGCTCCAGCAACTGAGGCAGAAGTGCAGCAGGAAGTGACTGCCATGTCACAAACCAATATATTCAGGCCTGGGATTGATGTCACTCAAGCGGTTCTTTTGTCTCAAACGACGTGGCGACGACAGGAGAAGACGGAAATGGTGGGTCCTTGGAAAGCTAAAGTATATGATATGCATAATGTGGTTGCAAGTATTAAGTCGAGGAGGGTCCCTGGAGCCATGATGGATGATGAACTCTTTAACTCTTCCAAAGAAAATGAAGCAGAAAGTGAGGAACTTGATGATATATTGACTGAGGAAGAGAAACAGCAGCTTGAGATTGCACTTAAGTTAGACTCATCAGATTTAAGCAATGAAAATGGAAATGGAATTATTCCACACCGCCATAGTTGTTATGAGAAAAGGGATGTTCCCATTGAAAATATAAATGGTAGAAATGGAGAAAATAGGCAGGAAAAAAAGGGATGGTTCAACAACTGGAGAAAACGGGAAAATAAACAAGAAGGGGATATAGAGATTGTTCCACCAAGGAGTTCTTTGTACTCTGAAAAGAAGGTTAGTGATTTTCTAGAGGATTCTCCTTCTAGAAGTCAAAATAAACCTGGAAGACACTCTGTGGAGGTCTTTGTGAAGCGGGATGAGCATCGGAAAGTAAAGGACTCCAAAGCTTCTTCATCAACAAACTCTGATGGTGGAAATCGCCGCAAGGATGGAAGCCGTGAGAATGAGTACAAGAAAGGGTTGAGGCCTGTTCTCTGGCTTTCTCCAGAATTCCCACTACAAACTGAAGAGCTTCTACCACTGCTCGACATTTTGGCAAACAAAGTTAAAGCTGTACGGCGATTAAGGGAATTACTCACTTCAAAACTTCCAAAGGGGACCTTCCCTGTCAAGGTACCCTCCTCATATCTAGATTAGCTCTTTAAGTTCTACACATGCTTATAATCGTTTTGGTTTAATTGATCAGTGCTCTTTGCAAGTAAGCTTCAATTACTTTTGGCTGATTTCATTTTTTTTATAATGTGTATAAATTGTAGGGCATTACTGAAATCTAATAGACATAGCAACGTTATAAGTTGCCCATTGGATACTAAGCAAACCTTTGGAGTTTTTTATTTCATAAAAATTGGAACCCTAAGATTGTGCATACACATGTTTATTTATTCATTCTCCAAATGCATGTGGCGATTGTATTTCCTTCATCTATGGTGCTGATATTTTTCTTTCCCTCATTTGGCGGATTTTGACTATTTCCTTATCGTGAAGTGTAGATGATCATTGTTTTCGTGAATTGCGACTGTTACAAGTAATTGTAGGTAGTGAAATTTGATGGACGACCGTATGTTGATGAAATTGTAACCAGTAGGATGGGAGGTTGCTGGAGTCTATCATTTTTTGATGTATTAGTGTTATTTTTGGGTGGGTTGGAAGGGTGTCATTGGAAAGTGAAAATGCTTAATTTTGATTGCATAAGGTTCAAAAATTGTTTCATTGTGAATAGCCCCTACTAGAAGCAATACTATGCCAGATTTTTTAATTTGGGGCTACAAATTTCCATCAACTATAAATGGCTTACCATCATTAATCATAAATCCTTGAGTTATGGGTATTATTTGCTTTGAGGATGACCATAGTTCCATAACGTCTATGACATAATATCTTCAGTAATTCATCAAGGTTATTCAGAGTACTTGTTTTATGTTGAGTGGATGACCATATTTTCGTCAACATGGGATATGAAGATCAACTATACTTGATTGATAATGTAATAAATTTTGAGTGGGCCATTGTAGTGTATGTGTATGCCAAGATAAGGTGGAAGTAGTTAAAAGCAATTCTTGTGCACAAAACCTGGCAACTATCAGATAAATGCTACTAACTGAGAAGTTAGCATGACGTATGATCTTGATGTTGTATGACCAGTTATTTATGTGAAAGGTGATTTTTAATGCAATTAATGACGTCCGCATCCAATTATAAACCTATGCAATTTGGTTTTATACATTTTCTCTTGCGATGTTTTCAGATTAATTATGCACAATAGTTATATTAATTTGTATCCTAAGAATTAGGATGCTAATGCATTTTATGATCAGATATGCTTGACCCTTTAACAAAATACATACCTGAAAATTATGATACATAATTCATTTTTTCTAGACAACATAATATAAATGCTTCAGCATATATTATATGACTAAGTCTTCAAATGTTTCCAGCTGCTGTTTTGAGATGCTTTATATTGCAATATCTGATTATTTGCTGTATAGTTATTCCCTCAATATATATAAGTGAGCTCATCAATATTGTCTTACATTTAACTCTAAAATGTAGACGTCAATTGTCCATTGCGTATTTTTCTACATCCATCTCTAACATCTAACGATCAATGAAAAAAAGATAGTTATTTACCCCACTCTTTAATGTGTAGTGCTGTTCTCTTAAGGGGAAATGGGGTGGATGATAGAAAATTTTTGGAGAACAATAATTTCCAGTAGAAGTTTAATTTTATCTAGAATTTATCTCTCTGAAGATCCCTGAAGTTACTTCCCATTCTAACCATCATAGTCTCCTATGATGGCTCACCACTATGATGGCACTGGTGAGCCTGTTGCAGAATTTTGTAGGATAGATTTTCAATTAACTGTTGTAGGAAAGGGAAGAGAGAGACCTGAATCATGAATGTGCAAATAGAAATCCTGCACTTTACTCCAAAAACCTGGTATCTTCTGGCCAATCTACCATAGATTAACTCCAGTGTGTGCAGGCACTTCATGCATCTATGTGCTGATTTTTTCATAAATCTAAACTCCAATAAAGATGGAGTTAATGTGGAAAAAAGACTACAGAAAATCTGTCCTATGAAGGCTGACCAAAATCCTGTTCAATTAAAACTATATTGGTACCTCTGTAAAGTTAAAAACAATCCATTTACAGAAACTTACAATCAATTCCAGCAGTTCACTTTTGAACCAAATTATCTTATCTTCTTCCCAGATGAAGCCATTGAACACTTGGAGAAGGAGATATAATTAGGAATAAAGGAAACTGGTTGAAGATTTTCTTTCAGAACTCCCTTTTTAAAGTGAACTATTGTAGCTAGTTTAGAGAAGTGATATACACAGCCTGTTCTTGTAATCATTACATGTCTATCTTCATTAGAGTTGATACCTTGTGCAGCAATGATGATTCAAAATGTTGTATATATCACATGTTCACTGTTTAAGAAAATCTCAAGTCTTACCCTTTGAATTCCACCTCACATGAGGGTTTCATAAATCGCCTTAATTGCCATTTGTGATGCTTATCCCTTGATTTACAGGGACCTTCGCCTCAAGGCGAATTATAATTCCCTTTGAGATTCTATTAGTAGTGATTATATAAGAGACTTTTAGGTCGTTTCTACTTCTAGTAGTTGATCACAATTTTGTTACATGATTACTAATTTGAGAACACGTTATTTGCTACTCCATTAATCTATTTTATGTTTGTTTAAAGTTACACTTTTTAGATGGATATTTATTGTGGATTATGATTTATTAAGTGCATATTTTGTATTTTTATATTTTTCTGAAAATATTTATTGGTTGTCTTGGGTCTCAATACCCAATTGAGCCTTTATAAACATTACGAGTCTATTGTTTGTGTCAACTAGGAGCATCCCATCAATCCTAACGCAATTCATGTGCACATCATGTCAAGGACTCGAATTTCCGAGTAGCCATGCAACACTTGGCTTCCTCAAATCCGTTGCTCCTGGTCTAGCTGAGGTAGTCCAAGTGATAGAATCTTGGTTGGCAGAGTAGAGTGCTCAATATTTGGCACAACCGAAGCGTTAGCTTGAGAGTCCCATGCACATCTTACTTTCCAACCAAACTTTCATATCACTTGTGCTGACTTAGGTAGACCATGAGGCCGGTTTTGTGAGAGCTAAACGTCACATGGTTACTTTGAAAGGGTTAAGGGCCTAAGGCTGTGACTATCTCTCTTAAAATCGCTCCTTATCTTCTTACCTGTAACTAAGGTACCTTTTCTCATTTCAGGTCGCTATTCCAGTGGTCCCTACAATCAAAGTGTTGGTTACGTTTACAAAGTTCGAAGAATTACAGCCATTGGATGAGTTCTCTACCCCCCCTTCAAGTCCCACTGCTGCAGGCAGAGAGAGCCCTTCAGTGATGAATCCCTCCAGTTCCTCTTGGTTCCGATGGATAAAGTCTCCTCACCCAAGTTTTCATACAGGTGGTTCGACCAGTAGGATTGAAACTGTTCAAGATCCATTTGCAATTCCATCTGACTATACATGGATTACAGCAGAAGCAAAGAAAAAGAAAATGCAGGAAAAAAGCAAACTTAAAAAAGGAAAGAGTCAGAAGTAGTGATCAGAGTATCACTTGGGTGAAGAAAAAGAAATTTGGCACGTCATGTTGGGGGTTAAAATAGTTGAACTGATTCTTGCATATACTTTTAAGGACCATGTACTGTTGTTTCATTTTGGGTGGATAAAATTAGCCATTGTTTGATCTGACAATAGTTTGCCGCGAGATATTCACTTATTCTTTCGTTGGTAGTCTCCGTTGGTCTGTGGCAAATCGAACTTTTACTTGTGGCAAAGAAAATGTTGATTGTAATATTCATTTTGCTTGTTCCCCATACAAAGACAATCATTCATTTTCCTTGTGTAAAGCCAGTATGCCGCATAAAATCTTGACGTTAATATTGGCAAAGTCATGAAATAAACTCTGTTTCCTTCATTTTCCTGATAACAGCAAAATCAACAGATAGACATTTAGTACTATTTGAAATGGATACATAAGCTTATCCCTCTAGATTTCGTGTCCATAAGGTTAGGATTATATGTTCGTCATTGAATTATACACGTACAAGAATTGCGCACTCCTCGTAGTTCTTCTTCTGAAAAACTGTTAAAAAGTAATAAAACAATATCAGAAAATAGAGCACTCAGGTTCAACAAATTATTCAAAATGGGATATACAAGGAACAAGTGACTCTTCTACTTTCATAAACAAAATGACTTTTTCTTTTATTTCCACAAAAACTTCACAAAGTACCGTTTAACACTGACCCCATCTCTCTTCACCAACCTAGAGGTGTCAAATGGTTCGATCCAGCGTGGCATTGTAGAGAACAGGGAGGACCAACATTTTTAATGTGAGATAATAATTAGTGGATTTCGTGCTTAATTAATGTGTTAATGAGCTGGTAAATTACTTAGATTATACCATTTAATGGGTTAAAGCTCTCCCTAGTTTATATGCAACTGCAATCTTGTGGAACACCCTATGTCAGCCAAAATAGTGGTGCAAATCAGCATGCGAACTTGCACATTGCATCAGCCCGAGCACGTAAAGAGGCAAATTTGGCTCTTTAGAGATGCACTTTGCACAAAAATTATGATTTGAAACGTTTATTTTCAATCAGTAATCAAACATAGAAGAGAAGTCTAGTACTATACAATTTGGGAGGCTACTAGGCCTCATTATCTCAGCACATTTCTCCAAAATAGCTAAATATAGTCCATGATTAAGTATATATAAATTATTGAAAAGAAAAGAACCGTAGGAGCTGAGGCCTGTAATAACATACCTCGACTCAAATTCTTGAACATCAGCAATATCTTTGCCATGTGCATCAGACCAACTAACGTTTCTTGTTCCTGTTGTTGCAGCCTTCTTAATATTACTCTTTAGAGGAAAAGGTGATTCAAGTTGATGAATCCCATTTGATGCAATGCTTCTGTTCCTTCTGTAAACCATTTCACTGTTAGATGATCTTTCATTGACCCTATTTTTCTTTTCTGCAGAGGATTGTTGTCGACTAAAGTTGTTGGTTCTACTTGTGTTGTTTTCGTTCTCTTTGCTGTCTGAATTCCTTGCTGCTACATAGCATGAGCATACTAGAGAGGTGCACCGTTTATGCGCTGATGCCGCCAGAATACAGAATCGATACTTGCCACACGTTTAATATCTTAGAAGAATTTGGAAAATGAAGCTTTCAAGGAGATTGATAGAAGACTATATTGACTGGTTTTCATAGGCTGGAAGGGAGGATCCTCAATATGATTATCTGTGCTGTTCTATTTAGTAATGCGTATAGAACATATTTGTGTTATTATAACAGTGTTGCTTCACATTTAAGATAGTGGGTTAGGATCTTTAATTCGTATACTGGAAACTAAAGAAGAAGGATGTGTTGAGATTCAGTTACAATCATATACTCGTGCATGCACTCCACTAGGGGTTGTTTTCTTTTCCTTAGGCCTCTGCACTCATTAGCTTGGATTAAATAGGTAAAAGCAAACAAAAACGAAAATGAAAAAAAAAAAGCGTTGCGTTGCGTTCCGTTCGAAACATCTATAATTGATTAATTACAAGTTCGTCGTTAAATACGCAGGGTAAATGCGAAACCTAATGAATAAGTCGCTTAAGAAAAGATGTAATTTTCCTCTCCAAGGGCCTTGTCTACTAAAACCCTACAATGGTCATTGCTTTCACATTGATGTTCGCGTGTATTTCTAGAGCGGATCATAAAATCTCGACAATTTTCTATATCTAATGAATTGAGACTCTACTATGTACTCTTATCGTTTTGTTTTTTTACCATTTGCAATAACACAAAAAGCGTCGTTTTTCTTTCAATATATACCTACTAATTTATCTATGTAGGGAAAAGGGAAATGTTTTTAAAATAGTTGTTCTTTTTTTCTTTTACATTGCTTTGTAAAAGTGAAGGGGGGAAAGTACAAGGCGTGTGTGCTTTTAATCTAAAGCACTATTTGCACCCATAATTGGTCACATAATTATGTTGTCCCTAAAATCTTTACAGTTCTTAGGAATATGGACATCATAAGCAAGATCAGATTTGCTAGCAGATGTCAATATTTATCAAACATGCCAGTCGTGATGGCCCAATTCGATTAAAATAAAGATAGAGATGTAAAATGAATTAAAAAAGAATATTCGGAGCATACAATGAATTTTGATTTGACACGAATGTTGATACTCGACACCTTAATTACTCGAAGCTTTTATCTTATCTATGTATGCCAATAAAATGAAAAAATAAGCACATTAAAAGTCATGTACGGATAACATTATCTTATGTGCAGCTCGACCACAATATACGTTGAAACTCAATGGGATCCACAAACAAAGAAATGATGTGAGGTTTTAGAACTTTCTCTAGTTGAGTGTATCCATATGTTTTTATAAGCGTCAATTATGATGCATTCAAGGTTGAGAATCCACATTAAAAAATTTCTCGAAAAGGAAACTTCATTAATATCCTTCCATGAATTTGTAGCAATTTTTTCAAAAGACTTATTGACCGCTTCTTCTTTAGTCGCCACATTTTCCTTCATGTAGCTCTCAATGCCGGTAGCAATTTGTCCTCTCTCCTTCTCAACCTTCATGTCAATATACAAGGAGACAAGTTAGAGAAAGCAACATGATATTGAGACTCAAAATTGCTTATTTTCGGATGGGTCGATGTTTCTTAGAAATAAAATAAATATTAGTGCATTTCATACCTCGTAGGTAGCAATGTCATCAATGACTTGGCATATGGTGAGGCCAGCAACGAGCATTTTAGGCTTGTTGCTTAGCCTTTCAAATTCTTCCCTTGATGCAGATTTCATACCCAATATGGATGTGGATGTATGATATATTAAGTGTAAATGCATTACTCATGTACTAGGCAAAAAGGCGTCAAGTATTCTTCAATAAACCACTTGGCCTCGACATAGTAAGTCCTCACAAGTTCTTTCAGCTACGTAAAGATCATGTTTATAAATTCAAGTATCAGTATAACATCGGCAAAACATGAATCAAAAGATAAGAAGCTTAGTCACAAGGTCCAACTCCTTGCACGACCTCGAGACTTCAAAGAGCTCTTGTTTTTGCAACATTTGCAATGAATTATAGTCTAATTTTGCGAACCCCAGAAATAATTCGTTCTTCAATTCATCCTCTTTATAGATGGAAATAAAATTATGAGCCTCAATTCTTGATTTCCCAAAATTGAAGGCTTGCTCGAGGGCATGCGCTTCTTGTTTCCCAAGGGTAGAGCTTAGATGTGATACCATGGATTTGAGGTTTACACTTGTGACATCAAGTATATCTTCTCTGTGCACTCTTAAATATGCTACTTCATATAATCTGAGCAAACCCCTTGCATCACTCTTAAGGCTGTCTTCGAATTGTCCTTTCTCATCTTTGAATTTGTCAAATATACCACAAGATATTAGCCATGTTGCCTAAATGTACGAAAATGAAGTGCAATAGCGTACAAGTCATAGGCTTCAATCATCCGCGTAATTTGTGTTGAGACTAAAGAAAACTTTCTAGTTGTTCTTCAATATCTATTTCAAAGTGATATGAGATGTCCAAACGCTCAAGCATGTCAATGAAATTCATACTCTCCACAAGATTTCTTCACCAACAAAAATATAAGCCCCTGTTTGGTTTTGCTAAAAATAAAATTTTAGTAGTTTGATTCAAGTTGAAGAAAAGTATAGTTAAAAAGTTGATAAAAATTGTGGATACCAGAAATTGTACGGTTAAATTAGTTGTTGATTTTGACTTACTTTTACTTAAATCAAACAAGAAGATGGCAATGTCTAGAAATGACAATTTTATGGACAAGCCGAGCAGGTTCCAAACAAAAAGCATACACCGTTTTGTGAGAGATCTACACAAACTTTAATTTATGCTAATGCACTCAATTTTTGGTTTCCAGCTTCTCCACAAAAGTTAGTGTTTTACCTAAACGTAGCTTATAAGTATTCAAAAGTAATTTTTTTTTTTTTTTTTAACTCAAGCCAAAAACAAATTAGTACTCCTCCCCATTCCCTTCCTCTTCTATCAGCATTCACGTTCCTCTGACGAATAAATAAATGTAAGAACACAAAATTTGTGCATACACAATGGTGGCTTGCCTACTATACAGTGCCCCTGATGTTCTATCAAGAAGAAATTTTTCATCAAGTTTTGGAGCTCAGGATGCAATTGTATTACTCCAAAAATGCTCTAATTTTAAGCAAATGAAGCAAATCCATGCGAAAATCATTCGAAATGGTCTCCATAAGGACCAATTAATCGTCACAAAGCTGCTTCGTCTTTGCTCCGAATACAGGAAAATCGATTATGCGACGTTATTGCTACATCAAATTCAAAACCCACAGACTTTCACTTGGAATTTACTCATTAGAGCATACACTTCTAATGGCCGTTCGTACAGGGCTATTCATATCTACAATCTCATGATATGCCGAGGCGTGGCCCCAGATAAGTTTACTTTCCCTTTTGTAATTAAGGCGTGTTTAGCTTGTTCTTGCGTTGGTAAAGCGAAGGAGGTGCAGGGGTTTGCAATTAAATCTGGGTTTTTTGGAGACGTGTATTTGGAGAACGTGTTGATGGATCTGTATTTCAAGAACCAGTTTCCAGATGATGGCCTTAAGGTGTTTGATAAAATGCGTGGGAGAAACGTCGTCTCGTGGACGACTGTAATCGCTGGGCTTATTTCTTGCGGGAGAATGAATGTTGCACAGCATCTTTTCGATAAAATGCCTGTGAGAAATGTCGTTTCATGGACAACAATGATCAATGGCTATGCCAGAAGCGAAAAACCTGAGAAGGCTTTCGAATTGTTCGCCAAGATGCAGCTTGAGAATGTACGACCGAATGAATATACGCTGGTTAGTCTTTTGATCGCTTGTGCTGAACTGGGAAGCCTCAAATTGGGGCAATGGATACACGATTTTGCAATTAAGAACGGGTTTGAAATTGGTGTTTTCCTCGGGACAGCTCTCGTTGACATGTATAGCAAATGTGGTAGCCTGGAGAATGCGAAACGAGTGTTTGATGAAATGGAAACTAAGAGTTTAGCAACTTGGAACTCCATGATCACTAGTCTTGGAGTTCACGGGTGTGGTGAAGAAGCTTTAACTCTTTTCGCGAAGATGCAGATTGATAACATTCAGCCAGATGCAATCACGTTGGTAGGTGTTTTATGTGCTTGCCTACAAAAAACTAACCCCGAATCAGCCCTTGAGTACTTCAATTACATGACTGAACGTTATAGCATTATGCCGAGCACGGATCACTATACTTCAATAGTCGAAATATATTGCCGCTCAAACAAGGTGGCTAGTCACTCCGATGTTCGACACAGAGTACAAAATTTTTTGCCATGATGCGAGCGTCCTGTACATTTAAAATGAGATACATGGATATCACCCAATATAATGCATTCGGATTACGGACAATGTAGAGCATGTTCGATGAAACCGTGTTCAATGCAAGGGCTTGTATTCATGTAGACAACAGCATTGAGTGGAGCAATAGAGCCATAATGGAATTCATGGATTTGTCTTCTGTTGTACTTGGAAAATTATAATAGTGGAGTAAGGTCGACTCATAGTGAAGAAAAAGAAGTCAAAATCTTGTATATTGTCTATTTCATACTATGTATCAAATTTGTCATTGTAGATCGTTTACATACTTCATGGGGGAAATAGTCTTGTCTTATGTGAATGGCAAATGCACAATTCTTGTGACTTCATTTTCATAGATTTCAAGTTCCTCAATAAAATGTGAGTTCTCGATGAGGAAATCCGTCGTCTTTTGACGTATTATAGTCGATAAGTAATGTGATTTTCTAGTATAATGTACGCTAAAACAAGATTTTTTCCGTTTAAAAATCAAGACCGATGTCTCCAATGGAAATACCATCTTCCGGGAACGTAAAGGATAGCACCACACTTGCTTCCACAGCTCAAACAAAACGTTGCATGCTTTAACTATAGGGTTCGTTTGATTGCAAGAATGAAAAATGGATGGAAAGAAAACGAATTCCAAAGAAAATAATTGCCTAGAACTTGTTTTTTCGGGAATTGTCAATTAATTGTATTTGATTAGTATAATTTTCCACCTGAAAAATGTTAAAATTTTGGATCTTTTGATGTTCGTTTGATTTTGTTTTTCATGAAAATTATCCATTAAAGGAAAAAAGAAATTTACAATTGGAGATAGAATTTGTTTCCAGTTTGAATTTAAGTTAAAAAGATTTTTTTTTTAAAAATATGTATTTTATTTATTTCTGTAAGTCATGTTATTTTATACAATGTTTCATGGCGATGTACGTCTTACTTTTTTAGAAATAGCGTTTTGACATATTTTCTTGCATTTTCCATTTTGTCCCATGCAACCTATGTAATGATCACCTTTTTTATTTTCGACTTAAAAATAAGAAAAACAATAATTTATTTAAATGCTTTAAGTTAATTCTATCTCACGAATAGATGTTTACATGGTTTTTGCCCCTGCACTTTATTTTTTATTTTAATATCTCAATTTTTAAAATAATCACATTAAAAAAATAAGTAAATGGAGCAACATGAGTAGAACTGAGGTATTTTAATACCCACTGTTGCCATCCCTAGTCGCTCACCCAAACACTTTGATTATAGATATAGTGAGCGTACAATCTACATTGAAGAATCTGCACAAGCCTGTAGTTATAGCCAGCATTGAATTCTACCTGAATTTGCCCTTGATTGCACACATAACAAGGCACGGGATCACATAAAAAGCCAACGGATGCAGCCTCTGAATCCATGGGAATGAGAGGGAGAGCAACCCATTGCCTAGTTACCACATTGCACAAATGATAAACAGTCATTGAACTAGACTCTTCCTTTCCTGTCGAGAAGGTAAACTGATAAAAGAGAAGTAAGCATTTTGGAACACAAGGGAGAAGGGATTAACTTGAGGATGACCAGCCTGGAAGAGGTGACGGTGGTGAATGAAACATGTTATGAAGTAATCAATGTCGAATATTTACATCGAACAGCCACATCGCTAAGCCAGCCCATTAAGGGTTTCAACAAGTTCGCCCCCCAAATGGGTTAAAGAACTCCAATTCTCCGCTTCTGAATCTAAAGAAAACTATAAGCCAGCAAACTTATGAATACTTTCCACAAGTGCAACATCTCCTAAATCGTAAAATACAAATGGCTTGTTTGGTAGGGAGGTTGATAGTACTATTAAGGGGAAAAAAAAAAAAAAAGAAGTTGAAATATTAATAGTCAAAGAATCAACTTGAACTACCATAACATCTGAGAAGAGAGTAATAGGCAAAACGATTGAATCATCGAATTTGTACGCGAACTAATTTGTCAGCAACAAGAAACCAACCATTCTTAAAGCACAGTGCAGTGTATACGTCAAACTTTTTAACTTGCAGCTCCCTTTTCATATCAATATCTCCATATATGATCTAATTAGGATGAAATACAGATGCATAACATGGTAACCCAAACAGGAATAACAAATCTAAGAATTCAAGAAATTAATCTCTAGTGCTAGTCTGACATGCAATAGCATATTATAATAGACAAGATTTTACTGAACCTATCCTACCAAAGAAGTCCAACTTGATACACATCACTAGGATGTATAAGCGTGTAAGACTTGAGGGACTTGACTTCATTGCCTTGTCATGCTTTACACTTTTTTAAACTTTAGTGCCAAGTAAGAAATATATATTAATTATTAGGTATAGATGATTTCAAGAAGAAATATCAAAATATAAGCATTTCTAGACAGAAATCTTCAAAACAGCCTGACTTAGAAAAAAATTAGTGAATCCAGTTTCCCCTCAAATAAGTGCCTACCTTTAGTAAATCTACAATGAAATCTTAGTCGTAATGCACACATTTACAATTTAGAATATTAGTAACTGAAGTCGAACCAACGAAGTCTGTCATTTGCCTCTCTTCCTCTTCGGCAATCCAGCACAATCGGAACAATACCACTTCCCTTTGGGTTGTTCTTTGAGGCCAACACAGGCATAGTGGAACCACTCTATCTTGCACTGTTGAAACATCAGTTGGCCTCTGTTAGCTCAAGGCAGAGGTTGAAAGAACAAAAAAGGATAATAAAAGTATTTCATTACGCACATCGGGATTATCACATGCAACCATTTCTCCATAGCTCACTTGATTGCAGAAACAATAGGTTGGTTCGTTGGGATCAACAGGTAGATCTAACTCCATACTAGTTGGATTTGTTGAGGCTTCTGCAGCAGCAGCTGTTACTTTTGCAAGGCGTGTCCTGCAGAAAGGGAAAAATAATTACTTTAAATTTTACTTATTTGCTACCAAATAGGCTCATTGACTTCCAAAACAAGGGAAGATTATTAAGAAACGCCTTTACAAACCACAGAATTTAAGCTGAATCACTCATTCTCTGACCTTGCCATAAGACAAACAAGTAAATAAAAACGCCTAGTACTTGCATATGAGAGTATTCTTATTTAATATAACATTATATCCTTGTCAACCAGCATATGCCATACAAGTAGTAGTGACTTCTCGAATCTTCCAATCACATGCTCCTAATGTTATTTGATTACAACTGCAGGTTCCCCAATTGTAGAAATCAATTATGCAGTTTTATGCTCTATTTGCACCTCTCTCCGTGCACCTGCACCAGTTACCATGAGTACAGCCAAAGCTTAAACACACAACGGAAAAGAATGGAAAAACTTTCTCAATACAAATATAAATAAGAAAAAATGTTAAAAGAACCTTCCGAAATTCACCTATGCATATAAGAATCATATCAATGACTTCAAAAGGAAATATTCATACACAAGATAAAGAAATATTTAGGCTCCAACTTCAGTATCATGAAGGAGAATAATTTTACTGGTGGTATTTTTATGAGAGGTGTCCTAATTCACTTGATTTCTCAATCAATCCTATGCCCAAAGATAACATGGAACCTAGGTGCAGATTGATCCTAAGAATGATGGGCACTGTGCTAATTCTGCCTACGACGGGTTCCTTGGTGGGCCTACGAATGGACAGGAAAATTATAAAGATATGCAACTGAATTACATATGATCACTTCTAGCAATGGCAATTGACCGCAACTTCAAATAAAATGAAATCATACACCTAGTTTTTATTTTTCTACTTTTTTATTGGTTTCTGTAAAGACCAAAAAGAAATATATTGGATACCTTTTCAATACGCGTTGAAGGAGCAATAGTCATAAAATATTAGGCCAAATACAAAAGTTACAATTTTAGGAAATATAGGCATAAATTATCTTAACTTTTCAGCGAATGCCAATTTTTAAAAATAGATATTAGAAGATAACTCAAAATACATATTTGAAATATTAATGGAATCACAAAGTTGCCAACACAAACAACTTCCCATTACATTCAAGTCCTCTTCAAGTACTAGTGAGACCTCATCAAACCATGCACCGATAGTTTGTGGGACATGAAACGTGCAATCTCAATCGAACTGATGAGAATGTAAATACCAAACAATTACTACTATTACATCTATAACATTTGCCTCAAGTAGTCCTTTTCATCTTCTCATATAATTTAACAGATTTGCGTAAATTACTGAAAACAGCAAACAAAAATCTTAATTGAGGTCGATCTCCACAATTTACAACTAAGCATAAATTTAATAGCAAACAGAAAATAGAAAACTAACTTAAAATTAATTTAAGCACATTTTTCTCTCGGTTGTGCAAATCCTGGCACAAAACTATTAATGCAGGTGATTTTCTATTGAACTTTCCATTTCTTGATTCATCTGAAAGTTTATCCGTCAAGAATAACATTCAGTATCAATTATCAATCATTCATCCTAATATCCAGTTTTTATTAGAGCACTTCATTTAGTCAACAAATTATATGGTCCAAATATCAAATACCATTTTATTGGTCATCTCCAGTTTAGGCACAAGTTTCAATTATTTTGGGGTTGGGCTAATTTCTATCTGAACCTCATACAAACAATGCGAAATGGAAAACAATTATTTCTTAATCTGATTTCCTATTGCTCATCTCATATTCTCAGGAGAAAAAATCATTCATCTAAGGTGCTTCATGTCACATAAAAACTTAGCTGGCTTAAGATCGAACCAGAAAGTACTGCATACTTGTCGAATACCATTTTGTTCAAAAGAACACATCTAAAGTACTCAGTAGTTACTTTTTACGTCCTCTGCCACTACTGTCACTGGACCTTCCAGATTTCGCATTATACACAAGTGCTAAAACAGGAGATGTAGTTGCAGCAACATTGTCTCTCTCTGTCACATATGAAAGAAAGGTTATGCAAACCACTAGAGAAAAGGGGATATCTTTTGCATGCCCATAGAAAAAGTAATTCTCTTTAATGAAATGAAACCCAAATACAAAATAAACAGAGATGTGAAATTCAAAAGATATATACCACGCCTAAGATCTTCATCAATTTTCTTCAAATATTGATCAAGATGCTGGATGTGAGTTATCAACCTGTCACGAAAAAAGTAAAATCATTAAGACTATCAAGTAAACGTACATTTGTATGTTTAAATTCCGCTCAAACAGGGAAGAGAGTGATGTTCTTAGATCCGATGCCTAACTATTTAAGCCACATGGATGTACCAAAAATGGTTAGGGACCTGGCAGGGCAAGTTTAAAATACACATTCATGCATCAAGGCATCAAAGAAATGGTTCTAAATGTCCATGTCGTCCTCTTAGAAATTTAAATTTGTAATCTATTTTACATACTATGCTGACAACAAAGACACATTGAACCGTTCTTGACAATAATTAGATTTACCAATCTCCTAGAGTTACTCATTGATGATCGATAGGCATATAGATTTTCAGTAAGATTATATTTTTAAGATAATAAAAATATTCTAATCTAAAACATATGTGGATCACACTACTTGTTAGTCATATACGACAAGAGATTTAGATGCTATTCTCGTCCAAATCTGTATATATTCTTATTAGTATATTTTGTATTTAGGGTAATTAGTTTACACAATTTAGGTAGACAATTACGGGAATTACCTGTATGTAAGCCATGTACCATGCAAGACACTTCTATATATTGAAATTGAAATCCTCCTTGGTGAGGCAATTGAAACCATTTTGACACTACTGAGCTCAACATCAATAGCTATAATACAATGACCCTTCTAGTAAGTCTCCATCATACCCATGTTAAACCAACAAGAGTGTGGCACATGGATTCTTCAATTTATGCATAAAATGGTAGTTTGTTTTCATAATATGACTCTTGAACATGCATTGGAGTCCATTACAGAGAGGCACAGAAGAGTCCTCAGGTATAGAGATAACATGGAATCAAAGGACTCACTGTCACATGTAATCTATCAGAAGACGAGCCATGAATTTTCTTTTGAAACACAGTCTTCATATGAATAATGGAAAAATCCCTTGAATAAATGGGGTGAAGTAAAGAAAAGAAAAAATGGAAATAACTTTGCATCTCATGTCCTGACTTAAAAATATGTACATTGCAAACAGAATAAAGAAGAATTCTGATCTTTCGTACCAAATCATAAGCCTGAGCAGCCAATGCAACTTTCTCATCTACTATCCTGATGGCATGTTTTTGCTCCTCCAGAGCTTCATCTGAGAATTTGAGAAGTGAAGAATTTGGGGTAATGTTACCAGTCTTAATACCCCGCTTCATATCATCTATTTCTTGTTCACACCGTTGATCATTTTGACGTTGGATTTCTGTTCATATACATGGTAAAAAAGGGCATTCTTAGATCGATACTAGAAACTAAAAATGTCACGAAATGATAAGCTGACAACAAATTTGCTTTTAAATGCAAGAATATTAGCATCAAATCAGGCAAAACACTAACCACTGGTGCACACACACGTTCAGGTTTATTGGAATGAATATCCTTCATATTGATTTTATCTTAAAAGGAATGAATAATATTTCAATGTAAAGCATTTAAAAGATAAGGTTAAACAAAGAAATATAAGATGAAGGGGACAAAACATAAGGAAGAAATAAGAAAGTGTTACGATTAATTAGAAAACCATAAAAACATGGCAAGAGACGCTAAAAACCTTCGTTGTATAAGCTGAAAACTTTTCTTCATCAGATTCAGTAATCCAGAATGTCATCCTAGGATCACTTCAAGAAAAGAATTTTCGTGATAAGAAACATTGTTCGGTTAGTTACTGCTAAAGTAGAATCCCTGATGCCCCGTTTCATCTACCTTGACCTTTTATAGCATCCAGAACCTTTATTTCACTGCACAATGTTACATGGAATTATTTGTCTTTTACATTGATTCCTCCAAAAATTCATTTAAGCAGTATGCAAATGGACTCTGTTTGGTGGTTGCATCAGAAAAAGCCATATGAAATATTCTACAGAATTACATTTACATGTATTTGCATCTTGATTTCAGAATGTTCTAGACCTCGTAACAAATAGACGCAAATTCCAGAGTACATATACATAACGAAGAAGAATAATGGAAATCGTAAAATGCAAGTGAATGATATCTATTTGCGCTAACATCAAGGAAATAGATTCTACAATAAATAAAAAGAACATTTACATGTAAATGAATTAGTACCTTGTAGACTTTTGTCTAAATCCCTCAATAATGAGTACTTTCTTTGCAAAATACTCGGCAATGCTTCCAAATCTACTTAAAAAAATTAGCCATCACAACAATTCAGGAACCGTCTAAAAATTCAAGTCATGAATTCAACTGACACAATGATAATATAAAGAAACCCTGGAAGCTATAGATACAATACAATCCCCTTAATTTCAAGAATAACTAAAAATGCCAATTTTATATTCTCGAACTCCTAATTAACCAACTCAAGAAAATTAAGAGCATGCAATAAAATGAATAACATTTTTTAGCCAAAATTAATCATTTCACAATGTGAAATTAAAAACTTTGCAGTCCAATTGTAAATTTTTTTTAAAAATATGGCTTCAAAACCAAAAACCGCAAATTAGTATACATTGATATAGACGTAGAGGAAAGAGGGTACTTACTTGCTTGAAACTCATCGAGGAAAGACATCTTTTTTTTCCATTTTTTTTCCGAGGAAGAATTTTAGAAATTTTGTAGCATATGGATGATTTTTGTTGAACCCTAGAGAATCTTCCCGCCACCAGTGAATAAAAATGAGGCCAGATGTACGTTGCCGCTGAAATTAACGAGAGATGAATTTAGAGTGTGGGATCTAACCACTGTTAAATATGGACATAAATAAATCTAATTCGATAATTCAATTCGAATTGTTATAAATAATTGAATATTTTATGGAACGTTATCCGTCACTAAAATAAATAAATGAAAAAAAATTTAGAATGAAAAATCATCAAATTCAAAATATAAAAGATATTTTTTATTTTAATATTATTTTAAATTTTTAGTCAATCTATTTTTTTTTTATAAATACAGTTTTATCTCAAATTGTTTTATTATATATTTGATTAACAAGATATAATAATAATAATGTTAATTGAAATATTTTGAGGGTTTTAAATTTTTATTAATTAGCGATAGATAGGAAAAACGATTAATTTAATAAATTATAAATAACTATTTATATAATAATATAATACTCTACGGTCAAATCAAATATACAATAGACTATAGTTAAATCAAAGGTACAATACACTATAGTTAAATCAAAGGTACAATATACTACATTTAAATCAAAAGAATTCTTATCTCACCTCGAAAGTTTCTAACCAAATGTTTGGAGATGTTCTCTATAAATAAGTGAATCAATAAATGAGTAAGCAAATCAAATGTACAATACACTACGGTCAAATCAAAGGTACAACGTACTACAGTTAAATCAAAAGAATTCTTATCTCACCTCGAAAGTTTATAACCAAATATTTGAAGATGTTCTCTATAAATAAGTGAGTCAATAAATGAATAAGCAAAATTTTGTGGTTTTCAATCCAATTGGCTAAAAGTTTAAAAAGTTGAAAAAATTGGGAAAAAAAGAAGAAGTTAATTTCAACATTGATTTTATTTTTCTAATTTCTTTAATTTCGAATTGGATATCCGATAACGTAACAAATCGAATATGGATTTAACAATCAAATATCCGTTGAATTATCGGATCAGATAATTATTCTTATATGATCGGATCGAATATACGATCAATTTACAGCCTAGCCTAATATAGAATACGTTGATAGTTAATTTATAAAATAGCCACTAAGTTTATACTAAACTTTAAACTTAAATTGTCATATCGGCATCACGAACATCCCCCTGCAAGATGTGGAGAGGACCGTCTATCATGCCAAACGTGACTTTACGAAAAAGATATGTTTGTGGTTGAAAGATTATTGTTGGAAACCATGCATTTCTTCATAAATGAGAATTCCTTTACCGATGCAGAATGTGGCGAATTTGAAGCAGCTGCACGAATTCTTTTTGCATCTCTTCTTGACTCGAGAGGCTCGACCACGAGAGATGCAATAGCTAGGAAAAGAAAAATTGATAAACCTTTAAAAGCCTAACAAAAAATTAAGAAAATAGGTAAAATTCAAAGCAAGCATTCATCGATTTACAGTTGAAGCCGTACCAAGGTTTTGAAATGCATCGATGCCTACCATCAATTTTCTAGATAACATATGCACCCCACCATCCAATCCAGACATTTATGTAGGCACAAGCATAAGCAAAAAAAAATTCTCGACTCCATGTACAGGAAAGGAAGTATTATTGAGCCACTAATTCAATCAATGGGTCAATTCCGATTTTATATTTCATGAATTATTTTGAAATGTACATGAAACACGTACATAATTCTCATAAATGAGTGGCGGCAATACTCAAACACCAACTTTTCAAAACAACGAGGGGCTATTATCTTTGTGTTTCAGTTTTGTATTTTGAGTTTTGAATTCATTTTGAGTTTTGTGTTTTGAATGTCCATTTTGAAATTATTGAAAATGTGTTCTTTTTTAAATTGTTGAAAATATGTTTTTTTGACAAATATCCGAAACGCGTTTTAAAAATTTTGGCTTGATTACTGAAAATTTTGTCGTTTTAGATTTTCTTCGTAAATTTTTAACTTATTTTCAAAAACGTGTTTTCGAAAATAGGAACAAGAACGCGTTTTCAATGTTTTGAAAAATCGAAAATAGAAAACAGCTTGAAAATGGTGAAGAGAACATGCCCTAAACTTTTAGAGAAGGTAAATTTATTTATTTAAATTCCATCGTGAACGAGTAAAGCCCAGGGAGTTTATGTTGCTAGCTCTGCAGATGGGTCGACACAGATGATGGCATTCACGGCCGTGATGGAAGGAGGGGAATACGGAGACAGACTCAACTTCTTTGGAGTGTTTAAGATTGGAAGTACTATGTCTCGTTTGTCAGTCACAGGTGGTACCAGAAAGTTTAAGAATGCTTGTGGATTTGCAGAAATTCGTTCACTCATTCCAGCAGGGCGGCA
>CAIGRN010111980.1:0-10279 GCA_903798345.1 Fraxinus anomala | reverse complement strand
ATAATATTTGTTCAAGTACATAGATATGTGTGTGAACAAATGCTTTCGTACACCCGAGCTCACCAATTATTATATATTTAGGCAGAATTCATGTGATTGTATTTTAGTGCTTAATAGTTCAAGAGCTAGTTTATTGTATTTTCAAATTTTCATTCTCTCTTCATCCCTCTCTCTCTCTCTCTCTCTCTCTCTGGGTTATATTTTCAATTAAGTTTGGCGTTTTAATAAAAATTGCTAAAAATTAATCCAAAAGATTAAAGACTTAAAAGTCATAAATAAAAGTTTGGGGGTATATTTTCTCTAGCTAAAAGTTTGGATCTTTCTGTCACGTATTTATTTTAATTTAACTATTGAGCCGACCAACTTGATCTGTTGAGATATTGTCTCCATCTGACCTACATAATCTCGATGAATTATGAGTATAATATTAATGCAAATTTATTGTGGATGGCAGGATGGGAGACGGTTTGGACTTTCCGCTATCACATATCTACTCATTTTAAATATAGGATAATCATTTAAGGGTAATTTTATATATACGCACACCTATGTTTTTCTTTCATTTACGATAATTTAATTACAATTAAGACTTTCGACCTTTGATTATTGTTGCACTTATGTTTTTAATTTTTTTTGACACATTCTTTTTATTAACCATCAATTTATTAGTACATTTTGTTCCTAATGATCGCTTATGTCCATATATTCTATTAGCAAGTTTTGAAATGAGAGAAAAATATTTTATCGAAGTTTCGGACAGAAACTACCATCAAAGACATTATGTAATAATTAATAGAATATTGAGGATAGGAATAATATGAAAAAGGCGCATAAGTGCAATAATGAAATATATATTTTTGTGCAGAACTTCATTTCAATTAAAATGGGTACAAAACATAATCCGTGTGTGAATATAACTATACATCATTTAATTATGCTTTAGAAACGGGAAATCACATAATAATTAAAATTGACAATATTTTATTATAGCGTTACATGTCCATGTGAAAACTTCCATAGTTGCTAACATTTTATTTAATTAGAAAATAATCTCTGATTACCTGAAATAAAGGCGTGGAGTGTTGATCGTGTAGTCTATCCGATGCCTAAGTCAATTTTTGAAGTAATATAACCCATGTTTGGAGGGGATTAAATCAGATTTTTAGTAAATCTTGATAAAAGTTGATGAAATATGTGGTTAAAAAGTTGTGGATCTCATAAAATATATTATTAAAATAGATTATTGACTTTGATTTAAATTAAAATCATTATCAAAGAATGGCATAATTATGTAGAAAGTAAAATAATAGTCCTGCACCTTCAATAAAGGGATGATGGCATGTTTTTATTACATCAAAAAAAGAGCCATAGTTTGATTAGAACAAGCATGTTAGAATAGGAAAGTATAGTTTTAATCTTCCTATTACTTAATCAAGCCCAATTTGGATAAGATTCTTTCCAAATAATATAATCTCATTTAGTTAGAATTAGACCAGTTGATCGAGAGTTGGACTCGTGGATCGTAGTCTCATCATATCATTTTTATCATCATCATAAGCCCCGATAATTAACACCAACGTTTGTGCTTAGGTTGCACATATCTTTTAAGTAAGGCGGTAAATTGATCGGATATGGACTGGATTTGTCCATACCCAATTTGATCCGATGATAATAATTCATAGATCCGATCCGATAATCTAATGGATATTTGATTATTAAATCCATATCTGATTTGATATATTATTGGATATCCGATCTAATAATTCGATCCGAAATATTTTACACATTCTTTTTTTATTGGAAATAGGGGATTTTCAATTTCAATACAAAAATTTATTATGTTATATATTAATTTTATATTGAAATTGGATAGATTTGACATTCTTCATTATAAAAAAAAATTATGTGTAATAAATTATGCAGTAATATATAAAAATATATTATATTATTATAACAAATTGAATCGGGTTGCTATCGGATCGAATGAACCTATGTCTATATTTGCTACATTTAGTTAATGAATTATTGAATTCGGATCTAGATTGAGTTATCCGATTGAGACCCTAAATCGATATCCCATTAATTTCATCAGATTTAGATTGGATTATGATCAAAATCCATTCCATTTACTCAACCCTACTTTCAAGTGTGCAAATAGCGGCAATGATGTTAGCGAACTAGGGTCCAAGACAACACACCAGTAGGCTATACACTGGGCCACGACTATGAAGAGCAAGATGTTGCAAGGAGTGAGGTGATGTCAGGAGCGAGATGGTGAGAAGAAAGGTAGTTGTTATGAGTGACCTGCAATTAGGAGCGAGACAATTATTCGAAGTTGTTATGAGTGACCTGCTGTTAGGAGCAAGTTTACTTCTAGGAGCGGCTTGCTTTCATGAGGGAGGTGATTGTTCAAATAAATTACCTCTTTTCAATCAATGGTTCGCAAAACTCTCCTATTCGTTTCTCTACAAATTCAACCCATTACTATCTAACTGGACCGAACCCTACGTGGTAATAGTGTCATTCACACAAAATAAAATTTTAATTTATTCAAGAAAAAGCCATAGTGCCATACATATTATATGGAGGAGGAACATACAATATTATTATTCGATCACAAACTTCACCAGGCAACTGTTATTCATAAAATAACAACAAAAACACACAAACGGAGGTGGCTAGATGAGTGTCCATAACTCATGTAAGCAGAGAATCCTATCCATATCAAGCTGCCTTGAGATGGTGTTCCTCAATATCTTTTGCAAGTTTGATGCAAAAGCTCAACAATGAGAGTGGTTCTTCAACATCGTCATTTAGCTTTTCGTACTCAAGAGTCCACGTCACCAGATCAATGCCACCATGAGTTTCAACATGAAAACTTCCTTTGAAGGCCTTGTACAGCTTCGTCAGATCACCCTCGACAACCTTAAATGTCATTGACTTCTTTTCCTCATCTATGGTTTCAATTACGTCTTTTGCTACTTGCTGCTTCCCATCTACAATTATTTCAAAGTTTACAAACTTCATACAAAAGAAAGCCAGATAATCATGTTATCCTACGTTCAATAGGGTGAATTAGACAGTATTTGACAATTTCGAGTATAGTCTCATATTGTATACTAAACAACGTAGGCTTACCATGAGTGTACTTCCAGACGTAGACAGAGCCTACATTTCCCCACTCTCCTTCATGCAAATCGCAGCCTTGAATGGTAGTAGGGCTGATATTGGGTAATTGTTGTGGTTTGTGCCTAAAGAGTTCATGAAATAAATCTCCACCAGCCTTTATCTCTGTTTGGGCTGTTAATTTACCTTTAAGACCCATTTTTTTCTTTGCAAATAAAGAAGACACTAAGAAGTCGAATGAAAGATGGGAACAACTCACTCAACTTACTGATCTATTTATATTTGTATTGTGAGGGGTGCATATGTAGGAGCATACTTGAAATTAGAGTGGACCCATGGAATGGGCTTGGGATGGATTTTCGTATTAGAGTGATATATGTGGATTGCACTTGTCCAAAGAATTGTGACAGTTAGAAAACATGTCAATTTGCAATAATTAGAAGATAAAATTTATACCACTTATTATGAATATTAAAACCAAAAAAATATGATAAGATCAAAATAATTATACAAGAACACAAGATTTAACATAGAAATTCAAATCTTGGAAAATCATTGGCAGATGCAGAAATTTCACTATTATCAATAGCAAAGAAGTACAAGAGATCTCTTTGGACCAAATTAATAAGTTGGACAATTAATCAATCTTAATGTGTTGTATACCACATATTTATAATTAAAGAATTCCAACATACTAAGAGAATACAATACAAATAAGAGTATAGCACAAGATAAAGTCTTATTACAATAGGTAATATCAGTAACGGAGTATTTGAGTTGAAATAGGAGTCCAAAACACTACTTTAACTCCTCGTAGCCTTCTACTTCTTCAATACTTCTCTAAATCAAACAACCAACTCCAAATATACCTTCAAAACAGAATTCGGGTCACGCATAAATTCTAACAGCAACTTCTGAACAAAGTGGTGACAAAACCCACATCAATTTGGTATTAGAATTGGAAATCTCATGTTCAAATCGATGTTGGAGCATTCTTGTGGAATGGGGGAATGAAACGGTGCATGCTTGAAAGTTGAAACAAGAGTGAGCCTCATGACTGGGCTTGGGGAGGACTTGATTCTGAATGATTTACGCGGGATTATATTTGACTATAGTTTTTGAACAAATTGATGATAATACTTTACAATAATACATTAGAAATGATGCATGTTACTTGTTTTTCCATGATAGTGACATTTCATCTTGATTTGGGCCACTTAATCTTAATGTTCGACGTGCGTTATCACTTCTGGTGATAGAATAAATCTTTTTTACAAAATCAATATGTTGATGAATGAAAAAAGTTAGAAAAGAGGAAAACTAAAATATATTGAATTAAACTTAAATTTTAGACAAGATGATATGTTATTTAGGCAATTATTGTGCATTCAAATCTTGTTACCGTACATTTATGAAAATTGTAAACTAGTAAGTTTTAGTGCTTGTTTGACAATTTTTATTTATGGTTTGCTACATGATCATTTTTAATTATACATTCACACAATAAAATATTTTACACATTTATCAAAAAAAATGTTTATTTTTAATCACATATTTCTCTAAAAATCACTACTCAAAACTCTTTTTCTCTATCAAAATGATTGTCAAACAAGCTCTTAATGAAGAATTGTGACATTTGTATATTACTTTCTTTACATCATGTTTGACATTATCCACTTTACCAAGAATTGATTGATGAAAAAACTGATTTATTTTTAAATTGTCCATGATGTAATGAAACATAACAGAGTATAAAATATGGTGTACATCAAGCATGATTTCTAATGAAAACAAATGTTCCTGATATGAGGTAAAGGACGTGCTAATTTCAACTCCACTAAATTTTGAAAAATAAATTTAAAAAAAAAAAAGTGTACAATCAAACGTATAGAGTCAAGTCCTTATCAAGAATCTTTCTACCGACGAAAAACATGTCATGAATGCAATGAACTCTTCCTGATATTTTTTCTTCAGTACAATCATTGTAGAAAACTTTGATATTTCGTGACCATACCATCAACAACTAAGCTATCCTTTGGCTCACCTTGAAATTATAATACATTTTTTTTAATCACACATTTTTCAATAAAATAATATTACACGTAAATTTTAAAAATTTTCTTATTTTTAACAACTCATTCTTCAAAAAAAAAAAAATTTATTTCGAAAATTATAATACAAAATAATGAAAGCCAAACGGGAGATGAAAGTTCAATTATTAATTACATATAAATGCCTCATTTATTTTTGACGACAGAGTGGGGCCGTTTAGTTTGTGAATTTGTTTTCCTGTATGTAATAAAATTTGGAGAAAATTAAGGTCAATGCTTCTATATTCTAAAAATTAGTTTGAAATATAATAATGAATAACTGCATAAAAAACATTTTTTTAGGACGAATTTAATCCCCTCCCAATACTATTTTTGCTAGGTATTTTGATACCAAATAAATCCAGGATGATGATGACTCGTCGATCAGATTAAAATTATATGTTTCGTTCGGAACATATTAATGAGACTATTTAAATAGTCGACCCAATAACACACAATTGATAACCCACAAAAGAAGTTAGACCGAGTATTGTATTTAGGGCCCGACCAAATACTTGACCTAAAATGTATTGTATATATTTGTTGCTTTTCCCTATTATTCATACATACGCACAGTGAATACACTTTGAGCTCCTTTTTGGTGAGAACTATTCGGCTGCTCCTTTTCTCTCTGTGAATTTGTTGTCCCCTCCGTGCGGTGTCTCTGGGAGTTTACTTTATATTCACAGCATTAATTCCGTTATTGTTATTGATTTCAAACATACTTTGTGCTGGTTTGATTATTGATGTTGTATTTTTCTTCAAAGTTATTATTAAAACTCATCATTTGGGAGAAATTATTTACTGTTTTATTGAGGATGAAGTAAATGAGTTTGTTTTATAAATAACATATCATTATCAATAATATCGGGAAAATAATACAAAATGTTTTTTTTTATGAGTCTATATTTCTTTAAAAAATGGGAGGAAAAATCAACTAAATGCTAAAAATTTTGAATTTGTGCATGGACGTTCTACCATTTGAATATATAGCATTGATCATTTTTTAAAATTCCATTTTAAATTTACATTAAAAAAATACAAAGAAAAAACAAAATCACACATGTAAGCTTACCAATTTAGTATGAAAACTATTTTAAAAAGTAGCAACATAAATGAATAGAAGAGCTTGCATGTGAACCAATAAAATTATAACCAAAGAATAAAAATTTAAACAGTATTTAACCAAAAAAAATTGATGTAGAGCAGATGGTTGAATAAATTGAAGAAGAATTGGACTGAAAAAAAAAAAAAAAAGGTAATGTGTAGGTATGGCAGTCGAGTTTAGGTTTGGACTCATAATACCATTCAAAAAAAAAGATGCATGACTTTGCCATGATATATGATGAATTTTGGCTAATCAAGTTCGTTTAGAACTCGAAAACTGTATTTAAAGTTTTAATGCTATTTTTATTATTTAGTTTATTTTGAATTCTTTTCAATTTTAGTTTGTTTAAACTAGATTTTCATATAAACTTTCATAAATAAATAGTTAATTCATCGTTTTTCATCATTTTACATTAATAAAATTTCGTGAGTTTATTTCTTCACAATTTGGTGGATACCAAAATTATGTTCATAAGGTTTTTACTTGAATTCCTTGTTTTGCACTACGTCAAAAATATTTTCTTAGATAATAAAAGGTATTTAAATATAAATCAATAGACAACAAATGGCTCAAATAAATTGAATTCTTTTTTGTGGGGAAAATGATATTTATGCCTAGAAAACGTACACTAAAGTAAAATACTATACAAGACAAAAGTCATTTTTATAAACGTTTTTAAAATGTACATTTTAATTTTCTTACATTAAATAACATTGTATAAAATCAAATTTTCCATCAAGATAAATCTATCAACTAATTTCAACCGGGGAAGATGATAAAATTTCCTAATCCAAACATGTATCTAATGCAGAAGATTGTAAATGTGTTTGATTACTTTCCATCTTTCCATTATTGTATTATTAAAGTGAATCATTCATACGAATTCATATCCTATATAATGCTGCTTCAAAATTAGAAAAAAGAGAGTGAGATAGGGTGATTCTAATAGAGTATCTGACACCGACGATTTGGCCCATTTCATAATGATGAAGCAATAATGCTATTTTGGTGATAGATATTGTGGACACGTGGTCACGTTTGATGGGTACTCTAATTAATTAACGCGAAAAAGTGTCGGTTTAACATTTAAAATATGCCAACGCTAGTCTAGTCGATAACATAAGAGCATCTTCAATGCATTTTATGAATTATTATCAAAATGATATACAAGTTGAAGATTTTTTATTACGTGACATAATGTCTAATTAATAGACTCTCAAGTCAAAAATTGATCTCCAATGAATTATGTCTAAAGCCTAGAAATATAAATTTTGTTGAAAAACCACCATGTGTAACTGAGCTTCCTGAATTTAGAGAGTTCTAGGCAATATCTGATTTTTCTTTTGCCACGTCAGCTTACAGAGTCTGTGTCATATTGTATTGGAGATTTTTTTTTTTTTTTTTTTTAAATATGGTTTATTTTGCTTATGTAACAAATTACTTTAGCAATCCATAATTGCTTATGTAACAAAATGTTGTATTTTTTATATCAAATAAATTCCAAGTTATGATATAAACATCTGATTGCATTTCATAGGCATTGACCGATGAATGAAATTGTTACCAATGCATTCTACGGATTATTATCGAGGTGAGATACAAGTTGAAGAAAAATTCGATTTATGTGACATTAATGTTTAATGAATAGACTTTCAAGTCAAAAAAATTGATCTCCAATGAATTATATCTACCACTCAATAATAATATCTAAGTGTTGTTTATTGTCTTAAAATAAAAATACACTTGCATCTATTTGCTTGGAATTATAAATGTTGTTGAATCAGCATATTTAACAAAGTTTTTGAATTTAGATGAAGTTATAAATAATGTCTAATTTTTCTTTTATCATGTCAGCTTCTAGAATCCATGTCATTGTATTGGAGAATTATTTTTTTAAACATGGTTCATTTTGCATATGTAACAAATTATTTTAGCAATCCAAATTATCTAGTCCACCTTATTCACGTTGCACGATTATTTGACCGATAGCTCAAACTCACTAGGCTTACACACTAGCTGGAAACATGTAAATAATCAGCAACTACAATGAACTTTTATATGGTGAAGTGTGAACTCCTAAAAAAAGCATTAACAACCAAAAAACAAGCATAATACAGAAAACTATGGTTTTCCAAATAGTTAAATGTTTTTTTATTGAAAACTCAGACCATTAAAAAAACTATGAAGAAGAAGATCTCACAACAACAAAGGTTAAGTCATGCTTATCAAATTTAGACTAAGTAATCTAAGGTCAAGGTCTAGCTCCATTGTCAAAAACGACGCATTAGACTCATGACCTAAGTTCGAACCTCTTTTGATCAGAAATGTTGAAATATTTTGATCCGTTTTTTGAAAAATGAAAAATGAAAGAGTAAAAGTAGTCTCAATCGTTGAGGTCCAAAGATGTTACTTTTACTCTTCAACTTTTGGGAATTTGGCACAAGTAATCGAGCATATTTCCATTGTTCGATTTTAGTTTTCTCTTGCCACGGAAGTCTTCAATCTATGATTTACGTACATGCGCAATTTTAACAAAAACAATACAATGCCCCTATTTTTAGATAAAATGAATAAAAATAAAAAGTAAGACGACAAGAAAAAATATTAAACCATTCTCCAATATTGACCTCATCGAACCCCCAATGCTACCAGCCTTAGCTCTCTCTCTCTCTCTCTCTCTCTCTCTCTCTCTCTCTCCACGCACATAGGGGCAGACCTAGGGGTCTTGGGGTCACGTGACCCCCAACTTTTGAGAATTTTTTTTTTTTTAAATATAAAGTCATGTTTTGTATCGATTAAAATCTAAATTTTAATGTAAATCAAAGTTAAAAATTAATTTTAATAACATATTTCATAAAATGTTTGACTTTTAGCAAAATTTACTAAAAATTTGATTTTAATCTTCATAAAAAAGAGGCAAAATCACAATATATTTGAATTTCGGTAACATGCTAATTTTAAAAATTCTTCGACAATCGTACCCTAATCGAATCTACAAATTGCTTATGTCATCTCAAAACTTATTTCGAAAACTATATTATGGGCATATCAAATAGTCTAAACAGATATCGAAAATAATTAAAAATACATTAAATGTGAGTCTTAAATAAAGACGTCTAACTCGTATTTAAAAAAAAAATCAATTATTTCATTAATATTTATTATTTTTGCGATACAAATTTCTTAATATAATTTTCTTCATTTTATTAGAAAATTTTATACGGAATATGATATCAAAAATTTTGAAAATTTTACATCTGAAAAAGTCATATCCCATATAAATTTTCGGATGTAAAATTACATGAGGTATTATTTTTTTCGACGTAAATTTTCGATTTTAAAATTTCTCCCAACTTTTCTGCAAATTCGATTGTGCCCCCTAACTTTAAACTTCTGCGTCCACCCTTGCACGCACATATTGTCACACACAGGCCCTTCCATTGTATTTCTATCCCATAAGAGCACCAGCGGAGGAGAAGCAACTGCAAATGAATTCATATGCTTGGCTAATGTTGTTGCTAAATTGGAATTACTAGCATCGTGAATACAAAGTAGTAACCTGGATTTAAGGATAAGGAATAATTGAATATCCAGTTAAATATAAATCAATAGACAACCAATGGCTCAAATAAATTGAATTCTTTTTTGCAGGGAAAATGATATTTATGCCTAGAAAAGATATAGTTTTAAAAAAAAAAAAATGCTAGAAAACGTACACTAACGTAAAATACTATAGAAGACAAAAGTCATGTTTATAAACTTATTTAAAATGTACACTTTAATTTTCTTACATTATATAACATTGTATAAAATCAAATTTTCCATCAAGATAAATCTATCAACTAATTTCAACCGGGAAAGATGATCAAATTTCCTAATCCAAGCATGTATCTAGTGCAGAAGATTGTAAATGTGTTTGATTACTTTCCGTCTTTCCATTATTGTATTATTAAAG
>CAIGRN010111974.1:0-11243 GCA_903798345.1 Fraxinus anomala | reverse complement strand
TTTCCCCATAAATTTACTCACGCCTAATCGTTGGGGCTGGGGCTGGGGCTGGGGCTGGGGCCTGGCTGTTCGATTCGATTTTTCTCAAATTAAATACTCGAATGTGAACTAAAATCAAGAATCGATGGGTTCAATTCCGTTCTGAGTTCTAGACTAAGGATTGAATAATAGAATCTCCCTAGTTTTTAATTTTTTTTTTTATATTGAATAAGTCAAATTATTTTAATTTTTATTTAAATAAATTTGTTGATTATCTAATTAAATAATTAATTGTAAGTGTCCAAAGCTCCAACTCACAAGGGCTAAGCCTAACTTGATCTCAACTTTTTGGTAATTTGTTACATTGGTAAATAAATCTTATTAGACAACTTGTTGTTTTTATATTTTAAACTGGACTACATATTTTGTAGAAGTTAAGATTGAACGTATCATTGATTGAATTAATGTAGTGTTATTGTAAATGTTAAAAAATTTAATTATTGTATTGAATCGAATTGAACTGAACCGATTCAGTTTCATAATTAAATTTGGATCATATCTAGGCCTTGTTGAAACTTCTAGCTCATCAATTTTAATCGTAGACCTTGACTACAATTGACTTCAAAGTCTTCAAACCTTTTTTTTTTTTTTTTCCCCCACATTCCTACAATACACAAGTATACACTCGTCACTCATTTTTGTCTATTGTGATTTAAACCATTTATAATCACCCACCAAATATGCTGTGGCTAAAACATTTCACCTGCTGTGTAATTGTTAAGTTACTGACTTTAGGGCACAACAGGAGCTATAAAAAAGGTAAAGAAATTATGGATGAGAAACCTTTAGCGTAGTAGCTCGAAAAAAAAGAAAAAAGCAAGATTGGCAAGCTCGAAAAATCTCTAATCTTTTATTTAATCAACACAGGATTTATGCTTGGCAGTAACATCTCGGTGCAATTTTTCAAGCTTTAATTTGTCTCAAAGTGATATCGAATTTTCCTTTTGTTTCAATCATTTAGTTAACATCTGTTACTTTTATTAATGAAAAGAATGGTGTTTTAAGGCACGTCGGGTTGTTGGCTTCCATGTCACTGATTCTGTGATATGATATTTCGATATTAGAGTTTTCGAGGAATGTTGTGAGATGAAAATTTTTTATTTTGAAGTTCAATTTTCTTGATAAAAGAACCTCGAAAACATATGGTAATCCGTTTTGTTGCTTTAGTGAGGTTAGAGATGAATGAAGTATGGAAGGAAAAAAAAAAAAAGGAGCAAAAAAAAAGGGGGTAAGCGTAAATGAGAAACATAGACAGGCAACTACTTGCACATCAAAACTACACTGCAGTAAATATCTACTTATATATTGAAAAATGTAAAATAATTTAAAAAGTTTGAGTACTGAAGATCCCATATTGTCTTCTTGTACAAAAAAAGATCTTACTGTCTTGGCACGACCATTGCACGTGCTCTTGTCGAAGAAGACCGAGGCAGCTGCGCGGCTGGAGGGCCGATGTGGTGTCTCTGGCAGGCACCATGATTCCAAATATCAGTAATATCATGATGATCAACAAGTGATAAGCTCTTGAAGACCATCTGCACAATAGATTTCCCTCTCTAGAAGTAATTTCTAAGCATTGATAAAATCTCCATAAGGGTCCTTTGAGAACGGCAAGACTCGATAGGTTTTAGTGCACAGGGTTAGAGATTTTTCGGGCATTTCTCGCTTTGTACTGCATCAATTTTCTATCTTTTAAAATTGACGAATTTGGTATTGGCTCATGCATCCAATTATTTTCTTGAATTTCTATCTCTTGATGAAAGTCATTTGTGTGTGCGCAAGAAAGACATATCAAGCGCACAAGATGTGATGTCTCTGGGCCTAGCATCCGAAAGCCACTGAAGACATGCACCTTACTAGGAAATAAGTGGCACTTTAGCCTTTGACCATTTCAAAAAAAAGAGAGAGAAATTGAGAATAAATTATATATATATATATATATATATATTGGTAAAATTTATAAATTAAAATTTTTTATTCCTTTTTCAATGAAATATATAATTTTAATTTGAAAATTAATAAATTAGATATTCTTTTTAACAAAATTACCAAATTCATTTTTTCCTTTTTTTTTTAAAAGTTTAAAATTATTTTTAATTAAATATTATTTTTAAACAAATCTTTAATTTTTTTCAATTTTACGCATATAATATTTATATTCTTTATTTAATCTTTATAATTTTTTTTATTATTATTTTTTGGTAATAATGTAAGAATACCTTAATTTTTTTCTTCTTATTATAATTTTTTTTCAATTTAAAATACTTTTTAATGTTCTTGCTTTATTTTTTTTAATTTTCTTTAATTTATTTATCATTTTTTTGTCATTAATTTGTATTTAATTTAATTAATTATTTTTAATTTGTATTTAATTTATATTTCATGTTTCTCATTTAATTTATTAAATCATTTATTTTTTTATTAGCATCGATGTATTGTGTATGGTAATTACAATTCGGTTCGTTTGATTTTTCGAAATTATCTGTTATTTTATTATCTCTTGTTTAATATTCTAACATTTAATTTTTTACGGGATAGAGTATCATTTAGATGTAGAGTTTAGACGGACGGCAGTGAAAACTATTTGGAACAATAGCTTTGAGAGTTTTACTGTTGTATTGGAGCTGCCAAATGATCGGCATGGAGATATGCTGCAACAATCCTTCCTTTGGCCCCTATACCAGTTGCGAGAGGTGTAATACTCAGGACAGATCATCGATGCACTATTATGTCGGCTTCTTAGGCCAATCGACGGTGATGCCCTCCACTTCGACCTTAGGGGCAAGGTAGTTAGTTTCTCGATATTTAAGTTTGCCCTGATCACTCTAAGGATTACAAGCGACGAGGCAACCACTGAGAGAAGCAATAGGTTGTACGAGACGTACTTCCAGAGACATGGGACGGTGCTTCTACCCCAGTTGATGAGCGCGATCAGGGAGGTGTGACCAAATGTTAGATAAATTAAAATTTGTACTGGTCTACATCATTGAAAGCGTGATGAGATGTCATCACAAGAAGATTGCGTCGACATTTTTCATTTGCAAGTTGTTGACGACATCAATGCATTCAACAAATATCCGTGGGGTCGGAGATATTTTGAGAACACCGTACACGTCTTCACCAGATAACACTCGAAGCCCAAGGAGTCCATGCGTAAGTACGATACATATGAATTGTCCTTGGCAGTGCAGGTAAATATTTAACATAATCAACATTAAATTTTTTTTATACTAAATTTATATATAATAAGTGTATGCGTTGCAGATTTTGGTATATGAGACGGTCCCCCTTTTGGGTACTCAATTTGTCAGGCGAGAGAGACACGATGCCCTACATATCCTATTATGCAAATTGTTTGGACATCGAATGTTCTAGAATCCATGTTCTTGTTTGAGTTCCATTTTCAAAAATTTATTTTTCTTAAAAATCATTTTCAATCACATGTATCATGATCATTTATAAAAACTATTTCTAATATCATTCAATGGTGGGCATCTTAACTTTCCTAAAGGTACATTTGGCAAGGTTTGTCAAAAGTCAAAAGCTACTTTTAAGATTAAAAAGTTACTTTTTTTAACATGTTTAAATTATTTTCTGAAAGTACTTATCTGACTAGAAAAACCTGTAGAATAATTTGTCATAAATTAATTTTCTCAAGATACACTTTTACAATAAACAGAAGCTCTATTAATCGAACCGGAGATTGCGCAATATGATGTGAAATTGGGCGATTGCTAAAAGTCGATCAATCTACCTAACATTCAAATTCCATTTAAGACCGTGTTTGGTGTAGGTAAATAATTTTTTTAGTAATTTTTAAGAAAAGTTGATAAAAATATAGTTTAAAAAATCGATAATAATTATTGATCCATAAAAAAGTATTATTAAAATTAATTATTATTTTTATTTGAACTTTAATAAACTATTGTCTATTGAAGTACACCAAACAAGGGCTAAAAAGAAGTATACATTGATCCAAGAACAATTACGTGAAACTGCTCATTATTGCAGTAATTCAACAAGCACAATCAAGTTCGACTTCTACTACTTCCTGCAAAATATAAAACAAGTGCAAGGATTTGGAGTCGAGAATACGCAGCAAATGGTTGATCGCTCCATTAAATTTTTCTGATTTCTATGCTAAATTATGTACTTATGGGCTTATAATCTTTTGTCAAAAATGAAAAGATCAAGCTAAATGCAAAACGAAATTAAATCTTATATTTTGGTGATAGAATTCTGGACGCAATCAAATTCACAGACGCCGCCGCCGGGAAATGGTGGAAGATCCGAACATCTGATCGAGGATGATCACAATGGCCATTGAAATAGCCATATCAAATTCCGGCTCTACGATTAGACGGAATACATCCATTCCGAAAGCTACGCCTTTGACGGCGGCCTCTTTCGGCTTGATCTCCGCCACTCGCCGTCGGTTTTTATCGTACATGGCACAGCACCGCTGCACGTAGGACCCCTCAATCACGTGAACAGCTTCTGGCTTTCCGGCCGGGGAGCTAACCTGAACCAGGCACTTTGTATTCAGGAGGTTGATATTTTTCTTCACCGAAAACCTCGGATTCGTTGCAGTCTCTCCGTCAAACACCAACCAGCTCAGTTTCTGGTACACATAATGGTTTGGATTACTCGTTAAAGATTAAAAACGAGTACACGAATCTCAAAATGGGTATGCACAAACGAGCAGTCGATTACGTACCTTACGGCGAATAGTGAGGAGAGAGTTGCCGGAAGCGTCCATGAGAACAATTTGAGCTTTTTTATGGGACATATAATTGTCAACTCGAAAGACGAGGTCGCCCTTGGCGTCGAACACGGTGAAACCATCGCAGTTAAATAGCAGCGACTTCTTCCACACGGTCAGCACCGCCGAGGAGCCATTGCTAGAGGGTGGCGCTGCCTCTGGAACGGTGGCGTTTGGGTGTACCTTTGTCATTCTGATCAACTCGTTCAGGAGATAGAAGAAAGAGAGGCGAGGAGTGAGTGGTGATTGTTCTTGGGGACTACCATATGCTATATATAGCTATATATTATTTATATGTAAATTATATTCACCAATCAGAGAGTTTATATTTGGTCAATATTTGATATCGATTAAAACTCGAATTTAATCTGGATCAAAGTCAACAATCAATTTTAATCACATATTTCGTATGTTCCATAACTTTTCAACCACACATTACATTATTTTTTTATTAAAATTTACTAAAAATCATATTTTAGTCTCCACAAAAAAAAGAGCAAAGAAACAAAGTAAAGAGGCGGAGACGGATATTTAGAGGGATGTATAGATAAAAATTAGCATCAAAGCGATGAAATGTGTTTTCTTTACTCTTGTGGGAAGACTATTAAAATGATTTTTTTTAATTTTAATTTTAATTTTTTTTTTTTTTTTGGAGAAAATGTGTTTTAAAATACTAATTTTTCGTGGGATACGTAGTTAAAAAATAGTATAAAATTTTGAATTTACATGTACAATATTTTATTGTAAAAATGAGTTTAAGGAAAAAAAAATTGTTTGAATGGTTGCCAAATAAGGCTTAGTTTTTTATTTTTATTTTTATTTTAAAATAATGTTATTATTAGCATGGGAGTATTAGTCGTAATATACAAGTTTTGTTGGTTTTTCCAATTAAAAAATGACAAATCAATGAATGCATTTTGGAAGTAATATGTACTCTCAATTATTTTTCTGATTATGTATGTCAATATAATGATATGCATAGATAGATTTCATGTAATTTTCATTTATTATTGTCAAATAGTAAATAAAATATTATAACAAATTAAGATAGGCTCCATTTTTTCAAAAATTCATTTCTCTAAATTTATTTTCAATCACATATTCTTCTATAAAGTGATTTTATACGTAAGTTCAAAACTTTTTCTAACACGTAAATTCAAATTTTTTCTTTATTCTTTTTATCAAATATTCTATAGAAAATGAATGAATAATGATATTAAGTCCATGTTTGTCTACCATTATTTCAAAAAATTGTTTGCTACAGTAAGATTCTCCATCACACATTCACCCAATAAATTATTCTACACACAAACCAATAAAGTTACTTTACTTTTCAACCACATATTTTCCAAAAAATATTATTCATTACTCTATTTTTCTCCCAATAATGGAAGACAAACACACCCTTAAATAATGATATCAAAATTTCAACTATTACAAAACACATTTTTCATTTAAAAAAATTGAGGTCAAACAAGTTAAGTATTCTCTGTTTGAGTCATATTATTTTTTTCTTTATCATTCTTCTACTCATATCAACCATACATTTTTCAATAAAATAATATTTTTCATCACATCTATAATTTTTCTTTCTTTTTCAACCACATATTCTACATCACATCAACAAAAAATACATTCTTTGCCCCAAAATGTGCACCAAACATGGGTATGGGTATAGTAAATGAACGAATAATGATATTAATAATGAAAACTACTGATAGTCGTCCTACGTGTCATACTTATGATAATTTGTTATTTAATACATGAGATAATAAAAATATATAATATTAATGTATCAAATAAAAAACTGTCATGTGTATGCCACGTAAAACGACCATAGATCGTTTTCACTATAAATATTATTACTCTATTAAATGTGTGGTAGAGGACCAATCAAGAAGTTCGTCACCAAACCAACTACCCTCTCCCCTCCCACCTAGATATTTTGCTTTGAATATTTAGTTTATTGCTATTGAGTTTTCAAAGTAAAAATCAAACACATTGGGACAAAACGAGTGAAGGGATAAAGGGCATAAATGGGACGGTCGGTTTGGATGGACGAACAGGATTAAAATTAGATATTAAAATTAGAACCCTACAAATTTCAACTTTGTAATAATAATGTTTATTTAGTAATGATAACGTCAATCCACCGTCCCACATAGTACTTCGACTCCTCAACAATTTCATTTAATAACACTAATTTATGCCATGCTTACGCCTTCCGCCTTCTTTTTTGAAATTATTTAAAGGCTACTATGATTGTTACCTAATTAGTGTAATTTTTCCTTCCTTCATCGAGATGGTTGGTCACCATTCGTGCACTTTCATGTCATCCACAGCAACTTCAAATCGAGAAAAAGAGAGAGAGAGAGAGAGAGATATCTGTGGCATATATCTTAATTTATGAGCACGCTTGGCTCGAAGGAAGATATGCATTAAATTGTTTGCGACATCAACGTAATCTTGTAAAAAAGGGGGGCCAGTGTTGCATAAACATCGGAGTCAAAACATGTAATTGTTTCGCGTGGAAATCGAGTCTCGCTAACAATTAAAAGAAAGTTCAGACGATTGTGTAAGGAACAACAACCTCTCGAGACAAAGTCCCAATGAGGGATGCTTTATTTATGAAGATCACAATTTGCAAGAAGCGAAACACCTCTAAAGGACAAAAGCACACTGAATTTGCAAAGTAATTGAAATAACAAGAAAGAAAGAAACGAAATTACATTAATTTGCAAAGTAATTGAAAGTAACAAGAAAAAAGAAAGAAACGAAATTACATAATTCTCGGTTTGAGAGTCGTTTGATTGATCACTTCTTCCATGTTCTATTTTCTCATTTATACTCCTTTGACAGTATTTTTTCTTGTAGAACCGTTTGAAAACTGCTCATCGCTCTGTAACTATCCATAATGAATGACTTGTCAAAAGGAAATACCGTTTTTAACTGTTGTCATTACTCCCATCATTTAACTACCTGCAACCGAGATTTCTGAATTGTGGAATGAACTGTTTCAATAACTGTTGCTTTAAATAACACGAAGACACTATCCTCGCCCACATCTTGGGCGTTTCGCAGGCTTGAACGATGATGGGCTTCCGCTACTTGGGCTTTTACATAGTCTCGTTTGGACACATCCTTTGAATTTTCTAATTGAGCTTCATTATTTGGACCATTTAATTGAGCTTCATTTTTGCATGTCAAACTATCGATGAGACAGTATATTTTAGCTTCTTTTTTTTTATATATAATACTTTTCAATCTTACTATTGAGTGTCGAAATATCTTACCAAACATGAAGATGTACCAATTTTAAGAGAAAAAAAATCAAACAAAAGCACTGCTGGCAACGCTAAATTGCGGAACAAGAAGAGAGAGATTTTTAGAAGATTCTTATCCTTGTCGGTAGGTCTGCATAAGGCGTCGATTGATTTTACTCAAACTCAAAACACGTGCATTTATATTTCGATGGAACTACTTTTCTTGCTTTACATTTCCACCATCTTTTTTCCAAAGTTGGAGTGGACCCATGTAGAGAACGATGAAATTAATAGAGAGGCTGAGGAATTTATTGTTTCAACTTTGACATCGTGACATGGACGTGGCATTTAGGGCCCGTTTCGCTAATTTTATAAAAATGTTCTTTTAGTTAGAAGATTTTTTTAGAAAAAGTTGGTCGATGTGATTCTCTCTAAAAACACTTTTGAAATAACAAACTTTTTTAAAAAAATTAATTTTAAAACAAAAGATTTGAAAGGTATTATGGTATTAAGATTTTCAAGATTTAACCAAGGCTTAACTCAGGAACCAAATACGACGTTAAGATAGTTTTCTCAAAAAACTTTTCTACATGAAATAAAAGCAAAAGACATATCAAATTAACCCTTAATATGTTCAACTTATTTGACTTGTTCAATTGAAAAATAGAGAATGACTTGAAAACTAATAGGGTTATACTTGGATGGACGAAACCCACGTTATACACGAAAGAGAATTGTACTATTATATAAAGAAACCAAAAAAAGTTTGGTATAGATTGATTCGACCTTGATAAATTATGACGACGATCTATTATAAAACAATCTAATACATGAATTGATTCTTTTCTTCTTGAACGATTGGCATTTTAGTTGAACGAGATTGTCATCAAGTTAGCAAATGCGCCTATGCTTCACGTACTTGCATATTTATTGCGTGTTTCTTTTTCTTGCAGTTGCAATTGAAGTTTGTTTTCGAGACACTAAAGAATCCTTCAGAATAATTTGTTCTTTACGATTTAAGATTTCTCGTAGTTGGACACAATTAAGAAGCCTTCTCTTCTGCTGAGACAATTGTAGTGTCTTGAAATCAGCGTTAACGACATCTTCAATATTTTTTATGGAACAACAATATTTATAATATTCATTTTATACATAGTGCAGTGACCGTTTCTTACAAGCTTTTCGTATTGAATTTAACCTACTCAACGTAGAAATTTTAATTACAAGAAATCAACTCAATTGGTCTTGACTGGAAGTACTAACTTTGGCTCATTCTCTTTTTTCTCATTTAAATCTACAATTCAACATTAATACTTGACTTTGATGTATTGATGCGTGATTCTAGATCGGCTAGTATAAAACACAAATAAGCTCTTTTTTCATTTCTCGACATTGACAATTTTATTTTTCTTGATAATATGTGAAAGAATATATTCAATTTAAATACATTTTATGAATTTAAAAAGTTGAATCTTACTTCATGTACATTAAGATTTATATAATTGATTACGTAATGGTAAGTAACATTCTACTATTTGTCAGTTTAAAATATAATCAACTTTTTTAATCCAATTTTTTCCCTCCACATCAAATCATGTAATTCATTATGTATATTTTTTATACACAAGTTGCAACATTCTAAAAAGTTTATGGATCGTTCTCTTCGTGTTTCAGTTTTGTGTTTTTAGTTTTCAATTCATTTTGTATTTTGTGTTTTGAGTGTCCATTTTAAAATTGTTGAAAACATGTTTTTTTTTGCCATTTTTAAAAACCATTTTGAAAATTTTACTTTTTCCCAATTTTTCTCACCCGTATCTCTCTCTCTCTCTCCTTCCCTCTTTTCTGTAACCTGTCATAACCCCATCCTCCGGCCACAGTCCTCATCGCAGACCACCACTGATCGACTGCCTACCTCCGGACGATTCAGAAACAATCCTCAATTTCGACGACGTCCGTTCAACCCATGTCGCGGACCACATGGTCACCTTCCTCTCCCTCAGCGCGCCTAATCCAACCACGGGTCAAACCCAATTTCAACCACAGCTCGCTGATTTTATAGGAGAACTTAAGGTTGAAAACTGAAAATTTGTGATGGTGGTGGTGGTTGTGGTTGTGGTTGGTGATGATGATGGTGGTGGCGATTTTTGTGGTGGTGATTCTGGCGACGATGGTGTTGGTTGGGTTGATGTTGTGGATGTGGTGGTGGTTCCAACGATGGTGGTGGTTGGGGTGATGTTGGAGCGACGATGGCTGTTGGTGGTGTTTTGCAGGCTGCAATAGTGGTGGTTGGGGGTGATAGTAACTGAAAATAACGAAAACGCGTTTTGAAAATTTTGACAAAGTTATAACTGAAATCACTCAAAACGACAAGTTCTCTTGCCTATTTTTGAAAATATATTTTTAAAAATAAGTTTAAAATTTACAAAGAGAACGGGCCGTTATTAATTTTAAAAAGGTTAAAAGGATAATATTTTATGTTATGTTAGGTAGTCAGCCAATGTCTAATGTCTTCTCACACTTTGAACCGTTAGATCCGGCTTTTGATTATGCGAAAAATACGGATTATTAAAATCATATTTTGCATGTTAATTATTAATAATTGTTGGTATTCGATCTGAAAAGTTCATATAAGATGATTTGTGTTCATTTCAAAATAGTCATTGAAATTTATTTGTTAGAAAAGTTAAAACAAGTCAGTGCTGAAGGTCGATCAATAGAAACTCATCCTAACAAGTCGGTCAGCATGAGACGACATAAGAAAACATCAACATGATTAGAGCCACCTACCTTACCATTCAAAGAAAAACGATGATGGCCTAGGGTGTAGGTTACGATCTAATCGTCGATGATTCGTCGTCGTCAAACTCTCCAATCAATATAATCTCTCCAAACAAAGCGGTGAAACGCATCACTAGGGCATCACTCTAATTTTGTGGCTTATATAAGGAGGAAAAAGTCCAACAAAAATGGGTTGAGCTGGTTATATTCTCTGTAATAGACTCCTAAGCAAATTTTCAATAATATACAAGCTTTTCCTTACAAAAGTTCCAGCAAAGAACATTGTTATTCTTTCTAAATTTGTTTAAGTTGATCTATAAGTACCACATTAGTTTTAGCCATAAACAATAATAACGATTAGAACAATGACAAGATGTCCAATAAAGTTTTTTTTTTTTTTT